>JAGFPH010005697.1:12415-29994 GCA_018207615.1 Philaenus spumarius
TTGAGACTAAACATTAATGAAACATTGAGTATTAATTGATTATGAAACAAATACAAAATTACAAACTACGCTGTACAAATTGCGGTATGCAGAGACCATTTTATCACCAGTTTCGTCTTATCTTGATAACGGCATGCAACCAGTAAGAAGTGAAACCTAGGAGGGGAAGGTGCGCGCGCATCTGGCGGCTAGAGAGCGCGTTTGAACCGGCAGACTTCATTCAAAGTTCAGTCGCTTGCTTGAGCCTGACGAAAGAAGATTGAACAAAATCGTACGTGCGTTTTACAGTTACGTACACGTTCGTGGGTGTTTTGTGTTGTGTTAATAAATATAGTGACATGTTTATGATGTGATTGGTATTGTTGGAAATAGTTTTAAGCAAATTGGATTTAAGGAAAACAGTTTCGTATTTTGTAGTGCCAAGAAGTAGTGATGATTTCTGTTTCCAGTTTTTGTGTTTTGATATTCTCTCTTCATTTTCAAGGTAAGATTAGTAATAAGTTATTTTAGCATTTATTGTTGTGGTGAAAGTAGACTTAACAGTTGTACGTATTTAATATTATTAATATTTGATACACAGGGTTAAACACTTTGTACAAATATGAAAACTGAAATAATTTATAATATTAATTTCTGTTTGTTTTTATTTTGCTGATGCTTTAGAAACGTAAAAAGTTCCAGTTTTTCTCAATTGCAAACAAATTATTTGTAGTAGGAGTCAAGTATTTCCTTTTATATTTCGAAAACCGCTAATCCGAATGTCAAAAAGTTGTTTTTGTTTTGTTTAGGTTTTAGGTCATGGTAAAGAATAGTATTAGTTAAAACATATTTTTCAGCAAGAGAAAAAAATATAGTCGTTATTTGTTTGCGTATTTATTTAAAACTTTCAGTGATAATCTACATTGTATGTGGTTGACAATCTATTCTAGAGTAGGCCTAAATATCATTTCTTAAATAAGCATAGTATTTTTATAAACCATATTGTTTTAATTCTGCTTTTATTAAAGTGATTTATTCTAAAGTTGGACAGTAAAATATTTTAGTTCTACAGGCATAGAATAATATAATCCCATTGGGCATATCAGTTTTCAGATAGGTTAAACACCATTAAGCTTGTTCTATTTATCATTTTATGACGTTAACTACTACTTTACAATTATGAATATATATTTTTTTTTAATTTTGGATAAAACAAAATCGGGTGAATTATGATTTTGTGTTTGTTTTAGATTTAACGACCTAAAAATCTTGATATTATAGCAAGTAGGCCTAAACCTTTACGATCTAATAATACAACCTTAAAATTAATGTGTTTTTCATCGGTCAAGTATTTTGCATCATGTTTTTTCACACGGGTGCGTAAAAGGCATTTTATATATCATGTCCTGAAAATTAGGACATGGAATTTTAATAACAATAGTTTAAAAATAAATTCAATTAAGTTAATAACAAGTTAAACGCAATTCAAAAATAATAAAAATTCGTATTTGAAAAGCTTATTATTTTAATACAGGCTAACCCAAAAGATTGTATTCCTTCGTAAATTATAGGCTATATGTTCACTATGTTTAATTGTTTTAAATAAAAATCATATAAACAATTATATAAAACCTTACTTAAATATAAGCATAGACGAGGTAACAAATTTTAAATTTCAATGTACAATTTAATTAAAAAGACCAATTAAAGAATACCAATCTTGTATAAATATTATTTTGAAAAACAATAACAAGTGCAATTGTAACTGTGACTTCTGGGTAGGCCTATATTTACAAGATTTATAATTTTAATTAAGTAACCTTTATAATATTAATTAAAAGTAGGCCTACTGACTAACAGTTAGTCAGACATTATATGGACCTCATTAAAATTTTCGGTGGCCAATTTTTAACGAGTTTGTAGATTTAAATATCGTTACTACGACATGGAAATTAAATAATTAAAAGTCGTGTTTTGTAGAATTTAAAATATATGAAATTCCGTGGAATAGGAATTATTACGTAAAGGCGCCCTAACATATTATTTAGCCTACTACTTCTTAGTTCGTATTCAAGTTTACCAAAACATCCTACAACCTAAAGTGTACACTAATTTCTTTGAAATGTTTCAAAATGAAGGAGCCAGCCGTAACACACTTAATGAATATTAATCCAAATCTGTGCATTTTAATGTCTGAAATTGCTGTATTTAAAGTCCTGTAATATATTTTATAATTCACTGCATAAATTACATTATATTCTTATGAAAGCATCTCAACGCAAGTACTCTCTCAATCCCCTTATTAAATACTGCTTTTTAATTTAAAATTGTTACAATTATATTTGAATTCCAAAGTCCTGTAACTAAAACCCAATTATCTCTAGTCAAAGGCAGCTTTTTGTCAATGCAAATAAGGAATCATTTAAGCAGTTGGGCATAACAACAAAAAACGATTTTCAACTTCATTTTAATGGGGGAAGCTCTCCTTTGATGTTTTCCTTTACAAAAGTGTTTTCGTGATGTCGTGAATAGCTAAATAAGAGGCCTCGTGCTTATTCGGTATTTTGATTGAAGTGTATTTAAAAACATTTTACTCTTAATTACCGTAATTTGTGAACATAAAGTAAATCTACATCGCAGTGAAGTTTGATGACGATGATTATTGCTGTTAGGTTGACAGGTTCAGAACCAATGTTTCCCTTTAAGGTCTTTAATTTATGCTAGTAATGCTAATAAAGGTGGGAATGTAAAACAGTGATTTACAATAACGTGTTTATATGCTTAGGATGTGTTTTGTCTTAATTGGTTTTTACCAATAATTAAAACCCCACTATATTTCATCGTCGTATAAAACTATTTATGGTAAACATGTTTTGTCAACTAACTGGTATTCTGTAACCGTTATAAAAACAAAACAAGATTCAAAAATTAAAATCTAAAAATTCTCTATTAAAATTTGTATTTATTTTTCCATTTTCATTCTTAAATTAAAAAAAATTACTTTAGTGTTTTCAAAATGTATAGTGAGTTTCAAGTGGATATCCTAAACTTTGGAAAATTTTTGGATTAAAGATCCTTATTGGTATTGTAGTTTCGAAAAATTATGAAATTAATAACATTAAATAAACAGAAATGGTTGCAAAAATGTTACCTTCTAAAATTATCTTATAACATAGGCCTAACTACTGAAAGATTACTGAAATTAACCTACTTTTAAATGTAATCGAAATTCTCAAATGTGGATCAAACAAATATTGCACTACAAAAAATACCGTTTAAATCAACTGTAATAACATATAATAGTAAAAACTAAAATAGTAACGTTTTTTCTGAGTTTAAAACAAAACCAGTACAGATAAATTAAAACTAGGCCTATAATTTAATAGGAACCATGTGTTGAACTGCTTGAAAAGATGTAACATTGTTATGTTAGTTATTTATAAAAAAAATCTACCTTATTTAAATATAAATGTAAAATAAATATGATGTGTATTTGGATACAAAGTTTTGTCATTAATAATGTTATTTCTTCAACAGGATTACTAATTATTTGATGAAAACAATTGTGCATCTTAAATTGGGAGTCATTATTTTTTTGGGATCTACTGGCAAAAAATAACCGTTTATATAACAAAATAATCTTAGGGTTTTTATCTAAAAGTAGCCAACCTGTTTAATTTTCGTTATAATCACCTTGTATTAGCTGGCTTGAGTCCGTAATTGTATAATATAACTGTCGGCTTCGTCAGGCTTGTACTAACACATACACGAACACATAACACTATGCTATCAACACGCCTATGAACCTAGAAGACTTTAACAACGAAATAACTACAATAAAACGTACCGCAATATCCAATGGATACGATTCCACTTAAATAGATAAAATAATTATCAAACACAGAAAGAAATTTAGAAAACCAACTTCAATTATCGAAAAACCTAAATACATCCCGATGAAATTTAACCGAATTCTAGATCGTCCTATCAACAACATTTTCCGCAGACATGGATATAAAATAGCTCATCGAGCTTCAAATAATTCGAGTAATTTTCTACAAACCAAGCCAAATAATACCAATGACAAATTCACAAATAGTGGAATATATAAGCTATTTTGTGATGACTGTGATTAAATATATATATAGGCCAATCAGGACGCTCGTTCAAAACCAGATTCAAGGAACATATCCCTAGCCATAAAAAAACAATAACAGACAGACAGAGCTCAAATTACGCAGAACACTTAATTAATGAGAACCATAATTACACCAACAAAAACACTAATTTACAAATTCTGCACAGTCAATAAAGGGACTACAATGGATATATTGGAAGCATTTCAGATATATAAAGAGTACAAAATTAATCCAGATAACATGTTGAACGACAAGTTGAACTTCTCTTCCAACCCTATATACGACATAATCGCCCAAGTCAAGCAAACATAACAAAACGAATAGATCCACCATTCATTCAAACTTTCAACTTAATTATCAGAATATACTGATAACATCTGTCCACATCTAGTGTCCTACCTGCAGCTGGACATGAACGACGCAATAATGTGGCCACAAACATTTTTATTGAAATTTTACGACGAGTTTTACTTAGATTTTGTGTTTGTTAGTGTTATGTGTTCGTTTATGTGTTAGTACAAGCCTGACGAAGCCGACAGTGTTCAGCGAAACAGCGCTGTAGCTATATTATACAATTACGGACTGAAGGCAGCTAATACAAGGTAATATATAACGATATAATTAACAGTCCAAGGCAACACAATACATTCTATACAATGTTTAATTTTACTGGTCTAGCCTATTTTATTAGACCCTCTGACATATTAACTATTAAAGCATACACAAAGTTATATTAAATACATTACAGGTTCAGTTTTGTTGTGTGACGTCTCATATAAAACAAAGTTTACTGTATATAACTAACTTTAAGTAAGCCATTAGGCCTATATAAAATAAAAAAATTGGTTTCACGCCATCTGTTGTCAAAATAGCTTACTAGTAAATTAACTTTATTAAAAATACAAACAACAGCTGCTGCTAGACACTCTCGACCAGTGCAATGGCTAGCATGACAATAAAATACATTTAGCTTAAATTAGTGTACGTTTTTTTCTAGAGTTGTAGTACTATACAAATAACGAAGTATTAGGGGTTTAACAATCTATTTGGCATTATCTAGAAAACTATATGTAGTATGTATGCCTACATAACATAAATTGTTCAGAAATTTATATTTGCCAGCTATAATAATAAGTGAAGCCTTTTCAAACGATAATCCACATCCCAAAGTATATTTTGAAACACTAAACTTTGGTCCTTTAACGTTTAGAGTAAAATATGTTTCAGTTGATTTTTGGAATACGTGGGGGATAGCTTGAATTAATTAAACTACTTTATGATCTGCTCTACCTTTAATTTGTAAAATTGATTCCAACTTTGCTTGCGTCCACATTAACACCTGAAATAGTAGAGATTTATGTCAGACAATTAATAAGTCAGTAAATGGTATGACTGGCGGTGACAGACGACTGATTATGTATACGCCTGCCTGTCGACCTGTCCTGAGTATTGGCTCGTGTGATTGATAGAACCTGCCACAACAACACTAAAACAGAAATCGTGTAAGGCGTTGTATATGCTTTTACCTGTACAATGGGAATAATAGATTTTGCTAGGCGGAAAAGGTTTTATTCCGTCCGGCTAGGACATATTGGACAGCCCATTTTGAATTATACGATTCAGACAGTTATGACGCGTTAAGTGCAGTATATCAGATTTTAAAATAATAATTAGTCCTATTATAATTATTTATTTCTAAGTTAAATGACCGCCATCATTTTTTATCTGTCCGTGCATATATCGCATCTGTAAAGAAAATGCGAACACCACAATCTTGAATGGTACAGTTGGTTGGTAGTTCGAACATAACTAAAACATTTTCCATTTATAAGATTTTCTTAGAAGTATGAGCGTCTATAGTAGTAAACAATTTCCTTTCTTTTCTCTAGTTTTCCAATCCATCTTAAATACTGTTGCAAAAGCATTCTGTAACATCTTAAAGTATACATCAAAAGAACTATTTTCAGTTTATCAATAGTTGTTACAATAATTAGCTGTTTATTGTGTCACTTCTAAACTCACAGTAAGAGTTACTGTATTTATCAATAGAATTTCTATTGTTTAAATTTTTTGCTCCAATAGACACCGTTTGTTTCTTTTTCAACTTTCTTATACATTTTAACCATATCGTAAACTTTATGACGTTGTCTAAACAATGAATACTGTTTAAACTCGGAACTTTCATGTTAAGGAAGAAAATGATTGGAGTGCGAATCACATAGGTCTTCCTAGTAATTTACAATATAATTTCTTATAATTGTTTTCTTAAAATAAAACATAAAGAATAAATAATATGGCTATAATACTTTGGTTTGTGCTAGACCTTCTAACATCCTCGTATGTTGTTTGTCAAAACACTATCAAATGATTATTATGAGTAAATCAGTATAATGTGTTGGTTTAAGGGTCTGCTCCAGTAAACGAGAAAGCAACCAGAAACGCAACCGCTTCTCACTGTATCCCTATCTAAACAGTGCAATTTCTTGAAGCTGAACGCTTTGACATTGCCTCATTTTAAACCATTTTATAAGTATATCTTTTGTAATTGAGTGTTGAAAAAAAAACTGAATATTCTTTATATAATTTCGGATCTGGCTTGCAAATTATTTTTCATTATTAATTTTTTATTGTGATAGGAAAAAAATTCTAACTTTGTACTTACAAAATGTCAATTACATAACAAATCAAAAGCAATTAAAAAAAATGAAAATTGTAAGACGGAACCGTATTTTGACTGTGCTTAAAATGAGAACTTGCAAACAATTGTATGATCAAAAATAAACGAAATAAATGGTTTGAAATTTAATATTGCTCTTATGGGATAAAAATCCAAGATGACCGCCACTACAGCAGACCCTTAAGGTACAAATATCAATCGTCTCCAATACAGGACTGAATGTTTGATGCGCATTTTGTCAGTTTATAACACTTTATATTTAAAATGTAAATTGTATTAATACCTCTAACTATTTATTTTCGTTTTATCTTAATACTTAGATCTTAATTTATACTTGTAATTTTTTACACAAGTCATTACAATAGTTTTGTTTAATTTCTAATTAAATTCAAACAGTGGCCACTCCTATACTCCGTTCACCTTGCCGTGGCGCCTGAACGATTAGGAGACCCTTTGCGTTCGTACGCGCACTCACGAGCGCCCCCCACACCCTCGACCCGGACGGTCAGGTATCAGGCAGGTACACAAGTACTGGAGACGCTACACAATATTTAAGTTGAATCTTTATCCTAATTATATGATTATTTTTGAAATCTTCGTTAAATTCTGAGAAAAATGAGTCCACACAACATATTGTTAGGACCAAAAAAGTGGATTTTGGGGACTTTTATAGTTAAATTAACGACTCCAGCAATGTAAAAACACGTTTATTAACAATTAATAAGTATTTACCTTATTCAATATAATTTAATAACTCGTACAAGAATAATTGGAGGAAACATGTTAAGAAATAAATCAAACAAAAAACAATCGACTAAATGAACCAGGAATGTTATACCCAATATTTACATGCTATAGTTAAATTAACAACTCCAGTAATGTGAACACAAGTTTATTAACAATTAATAAGAAATTACCTACTTTAATATAATTTATAACTTATACAAAAATTCAATTGGAGGAATCATGTTAAGAAAAATATAAAAACTGTATATACTAAAATAACCAGAAGTTTTGTTTACAATATTTACATTCAAAATATATTAGGAGTTAAAGACTTTTCCGAGAACACATTTAAAATATATTAAAACAACAAAAACTATAAAGTGAATAAGAAATGTGGAAGCAAATGTGGAAGCTAAGTTAGTAAACTGATGTTTTAAAATGTTTATACTTAATTATTCTTCAATTCTCAACTAATATATTTTACTTTCATGTTTGTTGCAATAATACAACAACATGTGAATAGTATCATATTTACAATCATAAAATATAAGATTTACGTAAATGCCTCGTGTCTAAGAACATAAGTGAACATACCTGTTTAAAACTAGCACATAAAATATATCAGAAAAGTGTAGAAAATAGAATAAGATGGACAAAATTAAAACTTTAAAACCTTTCTGTATTTTGAATAGCAAGTGGTATTATTAAAACTGACAAATTTAAATTTTAAAATATTAAATGTGAGATTAAATTAGTTCTCAGTCCATACCTGCAAAATCCTAAGCCAGAGGGAAGCATCCAATGTCATCGTCTTCATCATCAGAATCACTTTCACTCTCACTTTCACAATCGCCAGGACATAAGTTAATAATAAACTCCTTATTAATGAAGGAGTTTAATAAACATATTTCCCTAATGTAATGTCGTGTCTGTCCCGAGTAGTGTGTATACTTCCAGCTGTCGGACACCAATCAACCATATACTTTAAATGTTCGTATTGTTGTCTACTTTTCAGAACAAATCCAAAATCCACGATAACTATTACCAATTTCAAGATGGCGTCAAAAAATGGGATTTTAAGGTAATGCGAGATAAATTTACCACAACTTCCCTACCCATGGCGAGTAAACGGTTAGTCGAATTTCACTTTTGATGAAAAATTGTTAGTCAGAAATTTAATTTAATTTAATGATATGGATGAAACAACAACGGTTGGTTTTAGAAGGAGTTGGTGTAGATTTTGACAACAAACTGCATATTATTACTAACAACAGTAGCGAAGCACGGGCATTCAGCTAGTATACATATATATTATCGTAATCATGTCGTATTTGGTATCATTTTCTTTGAAATTGTGCGGAGGTTACAAATATACCATTATCAGTTGTTAAAGTTTGAGTTTTGCGAAAATCGCAGTTACGTATTGGACGCCCTAGTCTATGAGTCATCTACCTGGCGGGCGGGACGGCTGCATTTGTGTGCTTGTGTGTGTAAGGGTCTCCTAATCGTTCAGGCGCCACGGCAAGGTGAACGGAGTATAGTGTTACTATTAACGAAACTTTTCAAAATATTTTTTAATAAACCTACTTCTGCATCGGAATAAAATTTTGAATTAGTTAAGTAAAACTTTAGTTTGATTACTCGAATTTAAATGTGTTTGGTTTTTGTTGGCGATATGCATTTAGCACTTGCTACTACAGCGAGTCCATTATTTATTCTCCGTCCGTTCTAAACATGACGACATGGGATATAAAGTGGCCGCCATGTAACTGCAATATGCTCTCGTAAGGACAAAATATAGCGTCCACTTTTCTTTCTATATGTATTCAGTATTTAGGCTAATGATTCACATTTATTTTCAGTAATTAAACGTTCAATTATTATTTTCTTATTTATATTCATGTATGTAAACAACTGTTTACTACAAAATTAAATTTGGAATTTAACTGTATAAAATTAATTGCATGGATAGAACGATAATTCTGGACACTATAATATGAATGGTTTAAATTGGGCGTGTAATAGACGTAAAATATAGATAGAGGTTTTATAGTATGGTAGCGATATATGTAGGATAGGATAAATACACATGTTTTAAAACTGGTCAGTAATTAATTATTAAAGTATTTATTGTTTAAACTGGTTAAGGGGATTTGCTACTGAAAATGGTCAACAACCATCAAATTTTTCAAATACTTTTTTGCATATTTTTGTTCTACAGGTCCTAAAACACATGAAAAATGCAATAGAAGTAATTTTTCTTTACATATATACAAGAAAAACTAAATTTAAACAAAGCTGCGAAGGAGAAAAATCATTCGAAATTGCTGTCTGGTTGTATAAGAATTATGTTTTGGCCTACATATATTTGTAAATTATTACCAATGACCCTCTAAAAATAACCAGGCATAATATTAAGTATAAACACATAAACAGCTTTATTTACCTAGGCATTTTTTTAAATTTTTCAACACTTTTTCATTCAATCGCCATTTCCCGAAATGTGATAACTTTATGTGTTTAGAGACTAAATTCGATATATCTTAAGAACCACTTGAAGTACATTACTTGAATTTCTACTACTTACTCTGTACAGCTTTAGCTAAACAATTAGGTAGATTTATGTTTGTAACTTTCATACATCATAAATAAAAAAATAATTTGTAAAACTTTAAATAAAAATAAAAAACAATTTAATGTTAAGTTAGATAAAAAAATATTTGAGCTTTATCAACATAATTCTACCTAAATTTGTAGTAGGCTGTATTACCTTTAAGAGAAATTAAGAACCAGCAAAATTCATTAAGTACTTTTATAGTTATATCGCTTCAAAAATGCCTCGGCGAAATCAGAGTTTTTAATTTTTTTTTCTTATGATAAAAGTCAAACATTTTATGTTTTATATTTTTGTATTTTTTCAGCATATACTACACTAGGAAACAAATTTTCAAAACATTTTTACCATTAATACAAAATTTCACCCTTTTCAGTAGCAAATTCCCTTTTAAGTGATATTAAAATATAAATTTATGTTTTGAATTAGTGACGTGATAGTTTATTATTTAAATTAGTCGAAAGATAGGTATTTGTACGATAAAATAATGATTCAAAGTATACGAGTAGTCCCTCATTTGAAACAAAGCGTAATTTAATGGTAACAGTATTGCTGATTATTAATGAAATTTAAAAAAATCACTGCCTTTATATTGTTTTAATAATTATTATATTGAGAATATAAACATGTTTATTATAGTCTATTCACCAGTAGGCTTAAAATTGCATTACGACTCATCAATTCATTATAGCCTACAATTAATTATGAAACTTTATTATCTTCCATTTAAATAGCGTGGAGGCTGTTAATTGCCAACTATTGCACCGGTTTTCATGTAATTCAATAACGTTACGGCCTTGATGACACTTTATTTCAACAGTAAATTTTAAATAAAACTATTTATTATAAATCAGGTTTACTTCGTCATGTGTATTTCTAAAGGATCTAAAAGAAAAGGGTTTGGGAATGTTTTAATACTCTTATTTCATTGTCTTCGCAAAGTAAATTAACCAATTATTTTTTAAGCAATTAGTATTTTAATTGCATTTGGTATAAAATCTAATTTTCCTCTGAGCAGTAAATTAGGAGGATATAAAATCAGACGTCCTTTAAAAAGGAAATATAAATTAATTTATTGCCTGATTGAAATTTGGCACCTTGTTACAGTGTGATAAATCTTGTCCTCATTTTTCTGTAATAATGTATATTGGATTTTAACGACTTGTGAATTAATTTGATAAGTGAGCTAAAATATGTTTAACAAATAATGACTTGAAATTGTATATTCCTTCAATAAGATAGCTGTGAATATATTTTTACTTTAAAGGTGCAACATAAAATATTTAAAAACTTTTTTATATAACTAGTCTTGAATTTTCGGTTTTGTTATATATCTATATATTATATAAAAGCTAAACACCACTCACTCACTCATCACGATTTCTGAAAAACTATCGAATGGATTGAAATTAAATTTGGTATGTAGCTTCCTCTAGGGCCATAGGTGCTCACTAAGAAAGGGTTTTAAAAAAAAAATCGAAATTTTAGGGGGGGTTTGTGGGCATCAAAGTTATTAAATCACGATTTCTTCAAAACTACCGAACGGATTGGAATGAAATTTGGTATGTAGCTTCCTCTAGGGCCATAGGTGCTCACTAAGAAAGGGTATGACAAATTTCGAAATTTTAGGATGGGTTTGGGGGATCAAAGTTACTAAAATCATAATTTCAGATCTTTTATTATTATGACAATAGTGCTTTTATCATTTAAGATCTATATATATATACAAGCCAAATACCACTCAATGACTGAACACTTAAAAAGAATAAAATTACGTTAAAAAGACTGAAAATACCAACCACCACGGGCAACGCCGTACGGGTCAGCTAGTAATCTATATAATAAAAATGAATTGCAGTTTCTTTGAAATCGCATCAATTGAAAACGGCTGGACCAATTAGGCTATTTTTTGTTTTAAAATGTTCGTAACAGTCCAAACTAGGTTTTTATATAAAGAAAAATTTGAAAAGTTTTCCGAAAAAGTTTCAAATTTGGAAAAAACTAAACAGCCTCTTTTGTATGGACTCAAGACCATAACTCGCGAAAACAGCTGTTCTAATAAAATGCTTAGTAACACATGTTTGTTTACATTCATTACCATAGCAACTTTACTTGGCATTTTATAATCAGTTTATTCTTTTTCAAAACAAACAGCTTTTTAAGTTAGATTGACCAAACAAAAACAAAAATTATAAATGCTTAATATATTTTAATTCAATTCAAACATTGGTTGTTACATAGTAAACATAAAAGAGCTGAGTTGGATCAAAAAATGAACATAATTTTAGGTTAGGCCTACAATGAACCAAAACACGTTTATTTGCAACCAATTGGGCTAATTTAGAATCAGGGTTTTTACAACTGATTTCTTCACAACTGCCAGTTTTTTTATATTAGGTAAAAGCAAACAAAAGGTTTACCGTATTATCTATATAAAGGTTTACAAACTGTAAATCTAAATTTGTGTAGTATATTCTTAAGTGGCATAAAAACCATTTTGCAATTCAATTACTTAAGTCAATGTAATGAAATGGAATAACTTTACTACCCTTTAAATTAAATCAAGCAATAGCGAAGCATTGCTGGGTCCACTAGTTATATATATTTATCTGATGTTATTAATTTTAAAATACACCAACTTATAAAACAATTTATTTCCTTTTTAGAAAAGTATGTTTTTATAATTTTTACTTTAATTTAATATTAATTCTAATATTTCGTTGCCAACGATTAGTGGGTGTATTGTTCTTGGGATACATTCAGTTGATAAGGGGGTAGACATTTCGAATACAACTATGAGCGTTGGCTTTTCGATGGGGCCTTCATTAGTTTAAAACAAAACTAATTTACAAAACATTTTGAAAATAGTACATCAATTTTAGTAACATATAAAGGATTTTATAAGCATTTATCAAACGTCCTTAATTATTGCAATACGAACGGATTTTATCAACTTACCCATTCGAGTTTGCCACGGTTTAACATATCTCACAGATACAAGCAGTTTGAAACGATACACATTTAAAACGTATTTTAATTGTTATAATTTATTCCAGAAAATCTCTGTTGTGATTCCAGTTCGCAGCATACTGACACAAAAAAACAGCTGACATACATTTGTTAAACCATAAGGATGCATTCAGACGATGTATTTATTTAAATATGGTTTGTTTTTAGCTTAAACATAAATTCTATTGACAAGGAGCTTCATTATTTCTCTTAATCAAATATACAATTTTAATATTTATTAAACTCAATGACGGAAAGTATAAAATACATAAAAAAGTTTGTGGCAAGTTCGAAAGGTATTTTGTTTATTTTGAGTAGGTTTAGATTTTTGTTTTTTCTTTGTGTTTTTGGGATATCTTGAGTTAGGCGGGTTCGGTGTGTATATGGGTTTATATATATTCGTATGATTAATTTCCTTTTATATATTTGTACGATATGTTACTTTTATATACTAGTGGTATATTATTTAATGTGTTTTCATTTGTTTGTTATATTTATTAAATAAGTTATTATATTGTTTTGTTTATTATTATTCTGTATGTATTTTTCTGCAGCATTTGTCATACTTGTGTGTCGAAACAACTGTATAGGCTAATCATTATATTAATAAGTGAACATGGAAATTTGTAGAATTTTTTTTAGTATTTATTATAGAAGAATGTTAATTCAAAAGGTACTGTGGCATAGATGGGCAGCAAAGAAAAATATGTGTATATATTGCCTTAAAGACAATTAAAATAAAATAAAATAGTCCTAACCTCAAATTGTGTTTCTAAGCTAGTTATCGCAATCAGAAGTTTCATCTGTTATTTTATGCAGTTGGTTGCTATGGCAATGGCTATACAAATGTGTCAAGAAATGAATTTGCATACTGATAACATATCCTATTACTTTAAATGAGCAATTCTTGTATCTATCTTTGTTTGTATCTTTGTATCTGTCGCGGATCTCGAAAACGGTTCTAACGAATTCAAAGAAATTTTGTAATTAGGTGAAGTTTTGATTTTTAAGTACACCCATGTAGTTGTATTTCGTGTAAAAACGCAATTTTTTGAGAAAATCTAATTTAAAAGTTAGAAAATGTTAAAATAGGGTCTTATGGGTTGCCATGTTGGTTACAAAATAACAACGAAATAGTAAATAAAGGGATCACACAGCTGTATAAAAACAAGCCAATTTATACTGTTTTATCAGCTGTTCATTGGATACTTTTTAATTACTGTTTAAAAACAAGCTAATTTATACTGTTTTAGCACGTTGGAATTAGAATAAATTGGGCCTGATTTAACAATTTATTTTGTCAAAAAAAAAGGTAAACTTGGCAAATATGGATAATTTCTAATAGTCAATTTTGTAATATAGGCTTGGCTCATTTCTGAAACATAGTATTGAGGTTATGTTAATCCTGCAATAATTTTTACTATATTTAGGCATGGTTTCAAAACTTTAGTTGACAGAAGATAGCAGAACTAGGACTAAAATCGTAATGAAAGCCTCTCACGTTTCTAAAGCATGTATTTGAGGTTATAATTAATCTTGTAATTACTGTTAATATATTTAAGCCTGGTTTCATAATTTTACAAACCCATATACAAACGAACCAAAGATAAACGAAATTCTTTAGCGAATTTTCCAACTGCGAGCGAAGCGTCCAGGGGCAGAGCCCCTAGTTTCGTGAAAAACAAGTGGGATTTTTGTTACTTCACAAACAAAATTGGTAAAGTAACAATACAATTGGACTATTATAGGCTACACTAGTATGTATTTTATTCAAGCTTACAGTTGGCCTAAAGTATATTATTATAAATCTGTTTACTTACTACATAATGATCTATTAGGTAACTAAACTTTAATTGGTTGATTCCAAAACCACAGTGTAATCTTCTTTTTTTAAATCCAAAAAGTTAATATGCCTAATTTTTTTCTAAAATAACTAAAATATTTACATTTCTTCATATAATTATTATTAAAACTGAATGTAATATCAAAATTTTCTCTATTAAAATTAACAACTTCACAGTATTGGCTTTCGGCTTTCGTAGTTAAACTCTATCTATTCACGTTTTTTAAGCAAAATACTTTTTTTGACAAAACAAATTGGTTGTACGCTCCGGTTCTTCGCATTTGAGATATTTATTTCCCTTCCGTTTCCTCGATTTGTAGAAGGATTTTGTTATTGTTGGGGACAATATGGGACTGACGTTATTTATTGTTTTCACCGTGTGGAAGCTACGATAGGCTTTAAATGGACGTCCAGGTAAGGAATTCAATACAAACACTTCGGGTTTCCTTTTATAACGGTAAGAAAGTAATCTGTGAATAGTTCAAATTGAAAACTGTGATTACAAATGTATATATAAATTATTAAAGATTAGTAAATCCCCGTAAAAAACTACAGGCGGATTAATTAGATACAATCAGAAATACATCATTTATACAAAATACTATTTAAACAACACACTTTATCTAGGAGTACGAACCTAACTATGCAGACGGGGATTTTTAACTCGGTAAATGTGTACAATTATAAGGACTATAAAACTGTAGGAATATTTGTAAGATTTTGTGTTTATGTATATTATTATATATTTATAAATATGTTACTTACGTCGTCTCATACACACTGGTTCTTTTCTGCAACCGGTTTCGCTGCTTTAATTAGTCAGCATCATCAGGGCATATCCGCTACTGCTTCGTTATTAACATAAAAACACTACACAACACACACATATATACAAACACACATTACATACGCACATAACGTACACTTTGTATATGTGTGTGTGTTGTGTAGTGTTTTTATGTTAATAACGAGGCAGAAGCGGATATGCCCTGATGATGCTGACTAATGAAGCAGCGAAACCGGTTGCAGAAAAGAACCAGTGTGTATGAGACGAAGTAAGTAACATATTTATAAATAAATATACTCCCACGATAAAAATGCTCATAAAGAAGCTAATCTATACTAATATTATAAAGAGGTAAAGTTTGTTTGTTTGTTTGTTTGTATGTAGGGGGTAATCTCTGGCTCTACTGAACCGATTGAAAAAATAGTTTTACTAATAAAAAGCTACACTATAACTGAGTAACATAGGCTATAATTAATTTCGGTAAAAACTTTTTTTTATTTCAATATATTTGTAAATTTAGTTGGAAAAAATCTTAGGTTATGTCTAGAATGATAAATCAACACATGTATTTACATTTAATACCATAGCAACCAATTGAATAAAATAACAGATAAAATAGATGCTTTAATATTTCCATTAACAGCCGATTTCAAAATTTGAAGCAATTATTTTTGTATTTCCACCTTTAAGGTTAGGGTTTTAAAGTGTAAACCTGAGCCTTGCTGGTTCTTTTAACCATTATTAACTGCTGTTATAAAATATAAGAAATAATTTGGTTTGAACATTTAACAATATTTACCATCTTAGTTTTGAGGTTATTATTAATACTACACCTTTAATTATAGTACCAGGAGACCGAGCTAAAGCTCGATTATAAGCAGGGCTATGATTTCAATAATAAATATTGGATTATTGAGTTTTGAGGTTAGGCCTATAACATTAAACAACTAAATAAAGGGTATATACAACATTAGGATTACCTGTAATAAAAATACAGTTTAAAGGATTAACCATAATCTCAACGCTATGCCTCAGAAATAAGTCAGGCCTAAATTAAAGTTTAATATTTCAATATCGATTTAGGCCTAGGGCCTAGTTCGCTCACGTCAATAACTATTATTGCAAATTTCCGTGAACATCGTTTAGGTTAGGCCTACAACATTAAACAACTAAATAAAGGGTATGTTTATTTAGCAGAAGTATTCGTTGCCATGGTAACTATAAATAGATACAACATTAGGCTTACCTCTAATAAAATACAGTTTAAAAGAAAACAGATGATTATTGTAATGGCATTGAAAACATTTGCATCAGCTGTGCTTTGTATTGTTTAAAATGGACAAATTTCACTTTTTAATTTAATAAAAAGACGTAGAAAACGAATTTTCCCAGACTGGTGACCATTTCCAATCGATTTCTCGTGGCCAAAAGCCCCATATAAAATGAAAAAATGAAAAATCCTTAGACGGAGATTCCAGATCCATTTAGCAGACAAACAATTATCTCTCGCTTTAGAAGATAAGATATGTTTTTAGAAGGTACCATTGGGGGTTGGCGTGCGGAGCACGCAGGGGTCTCCCCTAGTTATTATATATATTTAAAGAAAGATAAAAATATTATCTTTTAGTGGCCTTTTATTTCATATTCATAGATCAAATGATTTAGAAGTTATGAATATTATAGGCTATCTTGATTGAAGTTGTAAAAATAACCCCAAAGTATAATCTACGATAAATTTTGATTGCGTATTACAGATGATGGGTGAAATCAGCTGTTATATTATTAAGTTAAACTATAGGTATTTC
>JAGFPH010005697.1:31954-76427 GCA_018207615.1 Philaenus spumarius
TAATTTTAAGCTTTTACTTTATAACTTTATTGCTTAACGATTTTGGTTTTATTACGTTTACCATGGGTAGCTAAGTTCACCGACGTCATGGGAATCATATTTCCAATTTATGAGTTTCGGAATGTTTTCATGGCTTTGAAAATGTATCAATACTTTTCCATTACTTCTTTACAACGACCGATATTGAATGTTAACGGTTCCGTGTTCCTAATGGTCCAAGAACCCCACATTATATAATGTTGTTCTACATCCGTAGGCTACATATGAATTGTTTCACTTAAATTTGTGTGAATGTTTTATACTAAATTTTCTTTCTGCAATTAGGTTCACTTTGTATTAAAACAATCATAACTGTTTATTGTTTCCTCCTACATGGGTTTACTTCAGTTATCTCTTTCTCTATATAAAATATGTGTAACTAGCTGGCCCGATCCGGCTTTGCACGGATAGAGAAATCAAATTTAAATGTATATTAAGAAGAACAACAACAAAAATATCAATAAATATATTACACTATGTATTTCTTATGAGGATTTTTAGTAACTTTGAACCCCCCCAATAAAATTTAGAATTTTTTTAAAACCTTTCTTAGCAATCACCTAGGGCCCTAGAGGAAGCTACATACGAAATTTCATCCAATCCGTCCTGTGGTTTCTTTTTAGTAACTTTGACCCCCAAATCCCATTAAAATTTCGAATTTTTTTAAACCCTTTCTCAACGAGCACCTATGACTCTAGAGGAAGCTACATAACAAATTTCATTCCAATCCGTTCGGTAGTTTTGAAGAAATTGTGATTTAGTAACTTTGACACCCCCAAACCCCTTATAAAATTTCGAATTTTTTTAAACCCTTTCTCAACGAGCACCTATGACTCTAGAGGAAGCTACAAAACAAATTTGATTCCAATCCGTTCGGTAGTTTTGAAGAAATCGTTATTTAGTAACTTTGACACCCCCAAACCCCTTATAAAATTTCGATTTTTTTAAACCGTTTCTCAACGAGCACCTATGACTCTAGAGGAAGCTACATAACAAATTTCATTCCAATCCGTTCGGTAGTTTTGAAGATATCGTTATTTAGTAACTTTGACACCCCCAAACCCCTTATAAAATTTCGAATTTTTTTAAACCCTTTCTCAACGAGCACCTATGACTCTAGAGGAAGCTACATATCAAATTTCATTCCAATCCGTTCAGTAGTTTTGAAGAAATCGTTATTTAGTAACTTTGACACCCCCAAACCCCTTATAAAATTTAGATTTTTTTTAAACCCTTTCTCAACGAGCACCTATGACTCTAGAGGAAGCTACATACCAAATTTCATTCCAATCCGTTCAGTAGTTTTGAAGAAATTGTGATTTAGTAACTTTAACACCCCCAAACCTCTTATAAAATTTCGAATTTTTTTAAACCCTTTCTCAACGAGCACCTATGACTCTAGAGGAAGCTACATACCAAATTTCATTCCAATCCGTTCGGTAGTTTTGAAGAAATCGTTATTTAGTAACTTTGACACCCTCAAACCCCTTATAAAATTTCGAATTTTTTTAAACCCTTTCTCAACGAGCACCTATGACTGTAGAGGAAGCTACATAACAAATTTCATTCCAATCTGTTTGGTAGTTTTGAAGAAATTGTGATTTAGTAACTTTGACCGTCCCCCAAATGCTCCCAAAAATTTCGAATTTTTTGAAAACCTTTCTTAGCGAGCACCTATATCCCTATAGGAAACTACTTACCAAATTTCGTTTGAATTAGTTCAGTAGTTTTTTAGAAATCGTGATAAGTTAGCGAGTGGTATTTGGCGTTTATATATATATTATTGGATTATATATTATTTAATTTTGTAGATTTTAGCGTTTCATAACTTACTATTATTTTGTAGAATAGATTTTTGTTACTTACCTGTTAGGATTTCTTTTTACGTTTTACTAAGAACTTAAAAATTAAACATTAAAATGCATTATTCTTAAAACTAAGGTTTTATTATTTTGGTATTTTGATATAAGTTTTGGTATTGGTATTGCACATATTAGGTTAATATTGAATTGGTTTTTCCTCTTGCTAACATTAATAAGGCTGATTTTAATTTGTATGCAAATTTCCCAATACATCGGCTAGTCTCGTATCCAGTTAGTGGCAAAGGAAAACTTCAAATGTATTTCTCGATTTGACAGTTTGTGTTTACTTCAGGAAATATTGAAATTGTCGTTCAATACACACGCATCTAAATAAAACAAAATGTAGAGACTACGTTGCTGCGACACAAGGACGGTCAGACATGACTAAAACATAACTAGTAAAATACCATCCTATTTTACTAGGAACGATTCGATAAAACAATTTCAGTTTAAATTATTTTGTTGTATTAACCGTCGACCATGAAGCATTATTCAACCAAGAAAATAGGAAAACTTTCTTCATCCCACGCCACATCGACTTCATAAATTTCTTAGAGATTTGAATCAACTTCCGCGATCAATATTTAGTTCTACGCTCTGTTAGAAAATTATTTCTAAAAAGTTTTAAATACATTTCGTTTCAAAGCGAATTCGTGCAATTTAAATTTAAATAACTTTCTGTAGTGTAATTTCAATAAAATATTCGACTCTTTTTAAAAATAGTAAAGCAAAAGTATGTCATTATTATTAAAATGATTTAAAACGGTTTTGAGGACGCAACAACCTGACTTGGGACTGTCGGAACCTTCGACACAGTTGGTTATATATGTCCTTGATGTGTCACAAAGACACACCAAATAAACATAATAATAATCAAATTATTGGAGTGTTCATGGTCTGTACCTAACCGAGTATCAAAACAATTATTATTATTATTTTAGAATGCAAATAAATAAAGTAAATCAGGGTTGTTCGACTTTATTATTTTTCTGAGAAAAAACTATTAATCGTTCAAATGATTCTTTGCAAAAATTATTTCGTGTATTGAAATTAATAATAAACATATTCAAACAGTTCAATTCTGTTTCTGCAATTTGTAACAAGTTGTTACCTTCTCTGTAAAACGTTTCTGATATTAATACTAACAGCGTGTAACAATTAATTATAGAGGCATGATAATATCTAAGCAACTATGTTTGTATTTAGTAAATGCAAGGCCGTAGCCAGGACAAGGTGGGGGGGGGGGGGGGGTCAGGAGAGGACCGGGGATTTGAATTGAAACCCTTTCGACACGTTCACTGCTAAGGACGCACATGCGAGCTTGACACTGAACACTATGAGAAGAGGCCGACGCACTGTGCATTGCACGACAACCCCCATATTTTGAGTATTTTCAATACAAAATGCATTGCGTACTTCGCACGCCAACCCCCGTATTGGGAGTATTTTCAATACAAAAAGCATTGCATGCCTTGCACGCCAATTTTAAGCCTGTGTACTATGGACGCATATGTGCGTCCGCTTTAAAATATTAGTGATTATTACGTAGAAAGGTTAAAAAATAAAAAAATAAAGTAATTTCTACTCATTTAGGTTATAGACCTAAATATAAAAAATAAAAGGTCAGCTCCTAGCATAGGGAATACAAAATTTGCGTAGAAGTGCACGTGTTAAACAACAATTTCCATGCTTATTTTAAAATTTGTTGATATAGTTACCCATGTAAAATATTATAGGATGTAAGGATGAAGAATGATTTTTTTTTTTTTAAGTAAAGTATTTTTGTTGAACCTTCATAGTTTTCTTATTTAATAGATCAGATCAAGCTCACAAGAGAGTAAGGCTGTAACGTACTGCATCCATGTGTATTGTACGTTGTAGTTTAATCAAGCAAATCTAAATATCAGTATGCATGCAATGCACAATGATGTAAAATATGTTGCTGGATCCTCTGTTGTGTTATCTATTTTATAATTAACCTTGCACTTTTTAAACCTAGAATTAATTTTTACTACTAAATTTCGGGATTTCGGGGGTGTATTTGACAACCTAACCCCCCCCCTGGCTATGGACTTGAGTAAAAGTTCTATTGCTTATCAGGTACTATCAGCTAGAAAAGTAGAAAAGTTGAAAAGCAATTAATTGCTGCATTATATGGAAAAGCTAAAGCTAAAAAACTCGGAGTTTTCCAATAATTTTTCTTTTATGTCGTTTAGGTATGGCCCGAGTAAAACATTATATCGTATTTATAAATGGTGGTGAATTGGGAATACCTCCGTTAAAAGTAGTTACTATGTACCTCTGTAATCGCTTAATTTAGAATTCGTAAATTTTGTGGTAATGTTCCTTCTTTGTATGTAAGATTCAAGTAATACGTATTGCGTACTCGAATACGGTGACAATTGAAATACCTTTCCAGAAATCAAGACAGTGTTGAATTTTCGCTGTTGGATTCGTTAGTACAGAAAGTCGGTAAGTACATTGACCGTTACTATTATATTTATTATTAATGATGATGAGTGAGTGAGTGAGGGCTTTGCCTTTTATATTTATAGATTATTTGAGGATTTTCCATAACTTTTTTAAATGGAAAATTTATATATAACCTTTGATTGCGCATTTTTAAATCTGGTAGACAGAAAGGAAATCATATTAGTTTTTGAAAAATTATCACTTTTTAAAATAATCAACAATATTGAATTTTTTTTAAATTTCTACAATTTCTTATAAACTTTAGGAAATTTAAAAACACATTACATTTTTTTAGTCAAAGCTAAAGACTTTACTCAATTTTGAATTGAACGAATGGAATATGGTGAATTTCATATTGATTATTTATAATTTTATATAATTAGATTATATACAGGCTTAAAATGGAATAAAAATGTGCAAAGTATAAAGTGAGAAAATATATTAAATATAATGTTCTTCAATTTACTGATAACTGAAAATACACTTAAATTACTTACAATTTTTAGGAGTTAAAAATAATTTGTTATTTGAGTAATTAATTATGCAATTTCAAAATTTGATATAACATTTTTTGACAATATATATACTTGTATAATTTGTTTACCCTTATTCTCCTCTGACATTAATACTGATAAAAATATAAATCGGTCATAGAAGTTATCTCTTCCAACGTGTGGTCTTAAGCACACCCAATGTATTTTTTTTTTTTTTGACATTTTAACGGTCTTGTACCATATTTGTATTTATTTACAGGATGTATCGTATGTATAAGTAATTTTTCAAATTGTTATTCTGATATAAAAATTCAGTTATTCTGGATATATAAACCTGTCTTAAATAAATATAAAAAAACATAAATGGACATTTTTACAAACGTAGTTAATAGTGAAGATAAATGGTGTGGTACAAATTTCTTTTACAACTGTATACTGCTTAGTTAATTATTTATTATTTCGTGTAATGTATGCAATTTCAATACTATCGGAATTTATAATTTGATAATTTATAATTTCAATATAAAATAACCTTTACAAAACGTCAACAGTTTTGTGAACGATTATGGTATTGTTCACTAACTGGACATGTATATATTGACCAAACGTTCATGTCACAGTATAGCATTCAAATATCACAGTCATGGAGTGCTATGCAATTACTGCATATTCGATTTCTCTTTTTATAAAATTCAATTACATTATTGCATAAGGACTTTAAAAAAAAAACACACACAAAATGCACAAATCTAAAGTCGGAGTTTTATATTTCCCTAATGCTGCAGTTCACAGCTGATGACAAACCGATGACAAAATAAGTAACCACTATATGAAATGGTTTTCTCTGATCGTTCACCAACTTATAAAATGCAACAATACACTGAAAAGTAATTCCACACATTGCTTTTAGCTTTATCGATCTACATATTACATTTTGTTGAGTTTATATAGTTTGTTTATTACATTTTTGAAACGTACAAAAATAAATTGTAATAAAATAAGGGTTCATAAAACTCAGATATGATTTTGTGTTTGAATACTTTACAAATAACCTAGTAACATAATGCTTCATTAAAAAAATATTAGTTTGAATGTAACGATTTAAGTCCAAAAGTACTTATCCGATTTTGATAAAACTTGTATCAATTTGTTAATGATTTGCACAAGGGTGATTTGGCTCCGTCCTGTTTTATTAATAAAATGCAACTTGAAATTAATGAAAATACTAATTGTACATACAATTTTACATCGATGTGCATTTTTTAAGGTAGGAGAGCTATTAACGATAAATCAAAACGGCAAACGAAAGAAATGTTGGCTGTAAAATTATCTGCAAAAATGTTGGCCTTGTTTGGGGAATATCATATTTGATGTCTTAGCCAACACATCAGTTAATTCAATTCAATGAAGATACGTTTGAGAATGTAGGCCGTTTATACAAAACAAAGGAGTTAGTTTAGGCGTAGAAAAAGTACTAAAATGGTTACAATACAGTACTTGAAAATGAAGTACTTAATAAACTGTAGGCCTATGTATTTTGAGTAAACTATACATGGCCCAAAAGATAATAAAGTAATTGATCGGCAGGTTTTAATAGTTTTTGTGGTAGTAAATTATTCCTGTAACTATTTAGGTAAAAAGTCCTTCCTAAAATATAGGCTACGTTGTATTATTACGGTCAAAATTAAAGGTTATGCAGCAAAAAGGGTTCAGATCCAGTTTTCAAAACTTTCGGTAAATTGCAGAAAAAATTTATATTTCTATGATTTAATTATGTTGTACAATATAAGGACAACATTTTAAAATATGTTTAGCTATTATTTAGATTTCAACTGTGTTTTTTGGAGGAAAGTAAGACAAGATGGAGCTGAATCCTTTTTTCAGCAATTGGCTCAAAAGTAGGATAAACCGTTACTTAGAGGTAATCATATAAAGCACTTTTATTTTTTAAGAACACATTATTAAAGCAACAGTTTTATACTACAAGTATATTTATACAACAAAATTTAAAAGATTATAAGTCAAAATTTATTTTAATTTCTCACTATACTATAGTATTGAGAAAGTATAGTAATCGCAAGTACAGTGATCGATGTTGAGATTTTTGTGGAAATATCCGTTTTGGGACCCACTAAGTTAAAAAAAGTTTTTTTTACAAAATGTCTGTCTGTATGAATACAAAGCTAGAGAGAGAGAAAACTATTCAATCGATTTCGAACAAATTTGCATCAAACATGTCAATTAGTTCGAAATCAATCGAATAGTTTTCTCTGTAGATAATAATAATAATATTTATTAGTTAATCTTCTACTTTAATATCACCTCTCCTACAATTATGAAGTCACAGTGAATCTGTTTAATAATTTAAATATGTTTGTGAGAAAGTATGTGCCAGTTTCTTTTACCGTTTATTTAGTTTAATCTTTACTGCTCTTAGATAGTACTTCCTGCTCTACCAACTAGTGCTTAACAGTAGATAATCTTCCTAAACTATATTCTAAGAATATTTTAAATTTGTACTCATGATATAAATAATTCTGAAATATTGCCTATCCTTATATTGTATAGGTGCTTTATTATTTAGTATTTATATAAATCATGTTTATAATGTACTGAACTATTCCAAGTACAATTTATATGCTGACTATTTGCAAGTGCATAATCACTTTTATATCTCAGAGATGAATGAGATAAAATAAATGCTGATATTAATGCTGTCGATGATTGAGCTGTTAAGAATAGTTTGACGTTGAATCACAGTAGTGGGCCGACACTTATAATAAAATACAATGATTTGTGTTATTGTTCTAAAGTAAAATATCTTGGTCTCACTATAAACAATTCTCTAAGCTTTACAGATTATTTTATTGACATGTCAGTAAAGTGTTTGCTGGCATACACATTTTGAAGCTGCCTTGTCGTTTAATGTTAGAGTGGAGATGGTGAAAGCAAATATTTTTCCATATTTTAACTATTGTGATTCTGTTATCAAAGACATGTCTGTAGAATTAACTAGCAAACTTCAGCGTGTTCAAAATTAATGTTTATGGTCAATTTTTGACTTGCAACGTGACGATCATGTGACTAAATATTATAATAAAATTTTAATTCTCAAACTCAGTTTTTTTTCTCAAAATTATCACTTTTTGTTGTTGTTGCTCACTGGATTGCCAAGCTATTTGGCATAAAGGTTTGTCTTTACCTAAAATGTAAAATGCTACCGACACACGACGATTGGCTTTATTATTACTTATACCCTTGCGCAGAACTGAGGTATGCAATAAATCATTCACTATGACAGCATGCAGGCTCTGGAATTCATTGCCGGAGAGTTTAAAAAGCATCAACGATCGTGTTCATTTCAAGAAGGCTTTGGGTTTTTGGTTCTGCGACAATTTTGGGTAGTTTAGGACGCACGGGTGGTTTTGGGGTTTTTGAAGAATTTTGGTAAATGTGTTTGTGTTTGAGAGTGTAAATGTGTTTATGTATATGCGTATATATAGTGTAGCATAACTGAATTTTAGTTTTATAGCCCAGGCAACAGGTACTTTACCTGAAAAAATGCGGGAGAGATTAATCTTGGTAATATCGTACATTTTGACATCCTAAAAAACATACTAAATTTGCAACCTCCCCCCCACACTTTGAGCTTACGTCACCATTTTGAAAAATGGTGGCCAAATTACGTTTTTCTTTAACCATAAAAATAGACAAGACATGTTGATTTAAAACTTATGCATACCTAATTCCAGACATTGTACTGTCCAAAATTGAGTAAGATAATACCCCGTTTACACTCACAGCCACCCAAACAGCAATGCCTTTTGATTTGAGTAGAGTCTTTTCAAGAATATGGGGATTGTTGGTGTTGTAATAATTACAATTATGCCTATTCACTACACCATTCAGGTAGAAAGTGGACTCGTCTGAGAAAACAATTCGAGCATACCAATCAGGATCTAACTCATGATACTCAATAATACGGGAACAAAGTTCCATTCTTCTGTCCGGATCATCTTCCAGTAAATTATGGACAAGGTGACTTTTAAAATAAATCTGGTACCAACTCGAGAAATTTATTTTTGGTGAGAGAAAATTAATAAATTGTACATTACTCCCACCATTTTGTTTCTGCAAGTGTTGTACTGCAACAATTTTCACAGAACATTTTCAAAGCCTCTATTGTGGAGTGTGTAAAGTTTCAAAAAGATCGATGCATTAATGGGCAATTCATAAAAAATCAAACGTTTAAAACCTCTTCGTGGCTCACCCCGTAAATAAAACTACAGTAAATAAAAAACGCCCCATTAACTTTACCTCACGGTTGGTGTGGAAGCTAGTACAATGAAAAATAATAATAATAATTACTATTATTATTACAAAACAAATAATTGCAATAATATAATACAAATTTTAGTAAATAATTCATCAATTTCAGGTGATAATAGCGTATTCATTCAGTTTTTATAAATACACAACACAAGATGGCACTTAACTCAAAAACTGTTTCATTTCACATAAATTGTTTGAAACAAAAGTTTTAGAAAATAAATTCTCTATAATTTTTATACAAAACTTTTTTTTTCTTGGACGCACTCAACTGAAGTTATTGTGAAAAAAAAACGGAATTTGGCCACCATTTTCCAAGATGGAGGCGTAAGCTCGAAATGGTGGAGGTCGCAAACTTAGTATGTTTTTTTAGGACGTCAAAATGTACTATGTTACCAAGTTTCATCTCTCCCGCATTGTTTTCCCAGGTAACTTTATTAAAAACTCTCCGCTACCTGGGCTATTATTTTACTTAGAACATAAATGTATACATTTTTAGTTCTTAGTTTTTGTACATTATGTTTTAGAAGTAATTATTATTTTTTAGGTTTGTTCTTTTATTCGATTTTATTTGGAGTGTGAATTTGTATGTATTTATGTATTTTGAAATTCGAGGTTTGGTGGAAGAGAGGACCCAATGGTTCTAACTTCACCTGAATATTAAAGATTGTTACTATCTCCTCTTGCTGTTATAATATACGTCCGAAGCCAAGTACATAATAATAATGTTTGAGACCGTAGAAGTCTGTCTTTCAAAATAACTAAAGTGTTGTAGATATTATTATCTGTTTTTAGAGCAAGCCTTAGCCGAGCGGATAACGCGGTATCTTCCTGATCAGAGATCAGGTAGCTTGTGCATACCTGTGGTTATAATGGTGGTTTGCTCGCCTACAAAATGACGGGATATGACTATAGCCCGTCTCAGGTTAAGTTGAGGCAAGCAGGGTGGGTAATTAGGGTCGGTTTCGACCGTCATAAAACTGGCCCTTATTAATGCCGCCTGAGTGAACCTGTAGACACCCTAGTTTAAAATTGCAAGTCTGTATGTCTTAAGAGAAAATGAAAAAACTATATCATAATTCGTTTCATGATACTTTCCTGATAATTTGGATACTAAATTTGATTACATTTGGCCAACTTTGAGCTGTACTAGCATTATAAACTTTGTTAGTTGAATTAACTTTACTAATATGGTTTACAACAATAAAGCCACAAAAATGTACTAGAGAAGTTCATATTTAAATATGTAATAAATAATCATTATTTGAGAAAAAAACTCGATACTGTATCGTTATTTACCATAATACACACAGTTGTTATGATTACAGTTGTGATTACCATGTTAATCGGCCGACTTAAGGGGGCGCTACCCTGTCCGCCATATTGATCTGATTCCCGTAAGAGCAATGCTACAGAATAAGTCATTTTTTCTGTTAATTCGAAGAATAAATTTAAAAATTTGGTTTCATTTTGAAGTACTGTCATATGCGGATGTTTATTTCTAAATACATTTTCAAAAACTGTTTTATTGTTTTCATAAACGTATGATATAAATAGTAAAAAACAGTTAACTTTATTAATTTTTTACTCAGTTGCAATAAGAGATATTGCACAAAATCTTAGCAATCAACACCCACAATCTATTTTACTTTAAGAAAAACAATAAAGCTTTCGTTTTTTGACAAAAACAACACAAAAATATGCTTAATAGTGAAGGTATGTTTTGCTTATTTAACATTGAAATTGGTAGCCAACTTCGCCATTTAGAATGTAGGGAGCCGAGCCTTAAAGTGTTGTAATTGTTTTTTTGGTCAATACAACAAATTACAAAATTAAATTTGTATTTATAAATTGATATATCATTAATTAACATATAATAACAATTATCAAGTTTATTAATAATTCATTAGGTTTATTCTTATCAATATTCTTATCATCACTCACATTAGTAAACACCTCTAATATTTACCAAACACCTCTTCCTGCAGAGTCCAACTATTATAAGACAAACGTACTTAGCACTGTAAATATTTTGAATGAATTTTGATATATTATGATTGATTGATAAAGAAACAATGTACATTATTTAACTGTAAATATTTGTAAAAAAAATAAATACAAACAAATTATAAAATAAAAAAATATAAAAATTGACGAAGGTCTAACAGAGAAAAACAGACCTCTGGCAGTCTCAAGCCTGCAAAACGAGCTATTTAATAATTAAATGAGCTCCGAAACGCAGAGAGAAAGTTTTAACTATCACAAATGGTAATTATAATATGTTATTACTACGGTACAAACACACAATTGTGTGTATTATGGTAAATAACGATACAGTATCGAGTTTTTTTTCTCAAATAATGATTATTTATTACATATTTAAATATGAACTTCTCTAGTACATTTTTGTGGCTTTATTGTTGTAAACCATATTAGTAATGTTGATTCAACTAAGAAAGTTTATAATGCTAGTACAGCTCAAAGTTGGCCAAATGTAATCAAATTTGGTATCAAAATTATTAGGAAAGTATCATGAAACGAAATATGATATCGTTTTTTTTCATTTTCACTTAAGACATACAGACTTGCAATTTTAAACTATAGTGTCTTACAGGTTCACTCAGGCGGCATTAATAAGGGTCAGTTTTATGACGGTTGAAACCGACCCTAATTACCCACCCTGCTTGCCTCAACTTAACCTGAGACGGGCTATAGTTACCTGGTTTCCTCCAGCTTGGGATGTTTTACTTACTTTTCTAAGCTTTGTATTTATCAATACTGTATATTTGTTCGTATTAAGAAATTTACTTAGAACTATTTTACCATGGAAATTATAATGTTGTTATTTCGATTCGTTTTGTATAGTTCTTAAATTTTCAGATATAGTTTTTATTATAGATTTATAAGTTTTACATTTATATTTAAAATGTTGTAATACATATATGTACATGTATATTCTAAGCAGGCTGTCAGCAATAATAAGAATTAACAATAAATATTAATGAATACAATTTTAATATTGAAACTTAAAAAAGCAACACCGTTAGATCAAAAGTCGGGTGTATACAGAATTGATTGTGATGAGTGCGAATGCTTTTATGTAGGACAAACGGGGAGGCAATTTAAAAAACGCTATAAAGAACATCTCCCAAGTAACCGTGGAGCCTTTGTCAAATCCAACTTCGCACGACACATTATGGATGAAGACCATTCTTAAACTAGCTTCGAAAATAATTTCCGTCCATTACATATATGTAACAAAAGCAAGCTAATGGACGCACTAGAAGAATACGAGATATATAAGGCACAATCAATGAATCCGGAGCATGTTTTAAACGACCAACTAAATTCTAAATCTAATTTAATGTATGACTTCGCGATAAAATTAGATAAGGAAGACAAACAGCAAGCGCAGTAAGGCAGGAAGGGGAAACAGTGAAATACGTAGTCGATGGTGTGCACGCGGTACATTTTTTGTGTTCTTGTGTTTTGTGTTGATGTGCGCGTGTATAAGTATGTGTTATGTTTCTTTTAATAATTTATTTTAATGTTATGACGAAATCAGCAGGGGGGTATCTGATGATGGAACCAGTTCCGAAACGCGTCATGGAGTAAGTACCGTAAGTAAAGTACTTTATAATAAAAGTCACATAGACGGACATAATAAATATTATTCATTATAACCAGTGACTTGGATACAAAACAATGAGTTTTTAATAAATATTATGCTATTACCTAAACTTTGCAAACAGTTATAGATTTTATTATGGTTAACAATTAATTGTATCGAGTTATTTCGACGTTAGATTAACCAAAGCTCCAGCATAATATGCCAGCTTGGACGGTGCAGTACGTGGTTAGCTCCATGTGCTACATCTTTGTTGCTTCACGCAGCTTAAATCTTTTTATATAGAACTAGGGAAGGTCCGAGCATGCTCCGCACGCCAACCCCCAACGGAACCTTCTGAAATCATATGTTATGTTTTATTTATAATAAAGTTGTACGATTAATAATAACCTCAAAACTAAGATGGTAAATAATGTTAAATGTTCAAATCAAATTATTTCTTATATTTTATAGCAGCAGTTATAATAATATTTAAAAGGTCTACACTTTAAAACCCTAACCTAAAAGCTATAAATACAAAAGTAATTGCTTCAAATTTTGAAATATTAGCAGCTATATTATCTGTTATTTTATTCAATGGGTTGCTATGGTAATAAATGTAAATAAATGTGTTGGTTTATCATTCTATGCCTAACCTAAGAATTTTTTCCGACTAAATTTACAAATATTGAAATAAAAAAGGTGTTTATCGAAATGAATTATAGCCTATGTTACTCAGGGATAGTGTAGCTTTTTATTAGTAAAACTATTTTTTCAATAGGTTCAGTAGTGCCAGAGATTACACCCCTACATACAAAAAAAAAAAAATCTTTACCTCTTTATAATATTAGTATAGAGTACCTATATTGGGTTTGTTTACTGGTGGATCTGACCTCTTGTTTCATCATACATTGCCAACATTTACTTCGAACATTTCATTAGAAATAACTCGAAATCATAAGGAAATGGAGTTACATGCTTTTGCAAGCCTTCCCCTCTACAAACCCTTCCATTGTGCCAGGGAAGCAAGTTATATGAAGGGTAGTTACCGAATTGTGAATATAGTACTATTAATTACTTACCCTATACTATACATATTAATGCAATGCCGTTTTTAACTCTATAAAGAACCAGTGTTTTGCAGATTATTTTATGGCTACGGTTCACTTTTAATAGATATACATAAACCAATATTATTGAGTACTACAATTCTTAAAATAAAATTGTATAACATTTAAATTATTCTTTATTAAAACCGTTGTCAACTATATTCGAAAAATAACTACACACCAACCAACTTTTATTTACTTTTATATTACTGTAAATTACTTTGAATTATCAGAAAATATAAACATATATAAATGTTAACAAGTTTTAAAACTTTGTAGAGTAGACGCCAAAATTTAAGTTGTTTGTTTCAAACTACTTCATCAAAGACGCTAAACCTTCGCGATTCCCCTCACGAGTAATAAGATCATAACTTGTACCTCTAGTATGTTTGGTGTAAGCCAAAATCAACCAAATTTTAGTTTTCTTGGATCAGTCCGCCAGTGGCTTATACTCTAGTAATGTAAATTATAAATTTGTGTAGTGAAAACTCTATTTCAACAGATATCAACTCATTACGCCTTGACTGAGAAACAAACAGATTTTCGATAAACGAAATGCCGAACGGTCGATATAAAATTGGCACTTTTGGACGAATTTTATACCTATACACGTGTGCAAAATAAAATAAGAGATTTCGTACCTATCATGTTTACATCTTCCTTATTGTTTATAATTGTGAATAAACTACATTTTTAAGGTAAAACAGCAGTCAATAATTGGGAAAAAAAATTGTATAATTTAGTTTTGTAGAACAAGGTTTTCTGAACACATAGTATGGAGGAAAAAACATATTTATGATTTACAGTCATTTTTATGAACCATTGCGCCTAGGTTTTGCGTTCCTAAGGCTCATTATTGTTAGTGTTACCTATGTTATCGGTACTTTTTATATAATGTGCTTAGAAACTTCAAGGTGATTTAGGTTTTTGTGTTGGCAAAACTGATTCAATAAGAGATGAAAAAGGCATCTGCTGTTTGAACTGAACCATATGATTCTATTTGCTTTGAAATAAAAAAGTTTTATTTTGTTGTGATTTGATTGTTTTGGAGAATTGTTTGAAGTGTTTGAAATTTGTTTGTATAAAATGACTTTACTGTCAAAATGTCTCGTATAAAACGTTTTGGAAAAAGGAAAGACACTGGTAACAAGCATACTAAAAGGCCTAACCATATCGTTGAAAATGAAGGGTTAACCTCAAATAATGATACTCCTAGGCCTAATGATGGTAGTATATGTCAAACAGTGCTAGTTCTAGTTCATCCAAAACTAAACTTAGGTACTAAAGTTGAAAAAAGAGCCAGGAAGGCAAAGAAAACTGCTAAAAGAACACTGGAAGATTTGGAAAAAGAAGAAGCACCATCATATGGAGCTGGTTTTTTTTTTAATATTCCATTAAGGAAAGCAACAGTATTTTACATGGTTAGAAATCTTTTCTTATTTTCCGAAAGTTGAGGTTTTTTAAACTTAGGTACACTTTTTTCCACAATTATGAGCCGAATTCCATAATTTTTGTGTGTGTTCCTGATAATCTAAGAAATAATAATAGGAATCAATTTACATGAAAATATAGAACTTTTTAATTTAAAAAATATTATGTGTTGAAAAAATTAAAACAACATATTTTATAAAAAAATTTAAGTTGTATATAAAACTTATTTTTGGTCAACAATTATGTTTTCTTCCTATAACTGTAGATAATGATGCAATTAGGTAAAAAAATCAAGTTTATAGGTTAATATTTGTAAAAGATAAGTGTACCTAAAAATGGCTGTTTTAACATGGACGAGATAGGGATTGCTGTCTTACCTTAAATACAAATTAACTACGTTTTATTTGGTTCGTAGTATCAGTTCTGAATTTTTTAGTTTTTCAATTAAGAATTTGTTTGTAGTTTAAACATTTTAAAATAATTTTGGAAAATGTTATTTGATTTATTACAGTTTGTTTGACGTTTTATTGTAAGGCATTAATTTACAAGTTTGTTTAAACTATGTATTTGCAAATTCACAGTAAGGAACATTTAGAAGCAAAGATAATATGATTCTTATTAATATTAAAAACATTAAAAAAAGTGAATATAAATATAATTATTCATGAGATCCAAACAAGTATCCTGAAAACTGAAGCCACATGCACGGACCGTTCGCCTACCGTTGACACAGTGAACGATAAACCAATTGAAGGGCTGAGAAGCCAAGTATAATGAAGTCAGTTTTTAGAAAACTCAGTTTAAAGTTAAACTGTTATAACCAAATCCGGGTAAAACTGTGATCACTAAAACTAGTATATTTTTTTTTAATTGTTAGTTTCTAGACTAACATAATAACAAAGATTAATTTGATTTTATACTCTTATTCTCTTTGCTGCCAGCCAATATTTGATAAAAGTTATAACTTGTACCTCTGGGCTGTTAACACTTTCACTGCTAAGGACGCACACGTGAGCTTGACACTGAACACTATGAGAAGCGGCCGACGCACAGTGTATTGCATGCAAACACCCATATTGAGAACTTTTTCAATACACAATGCATTGCGTGCTTCGCAAACCAATCCCCGTATTGATAGTATTTTCAATAAACAATGTATTGCATGCTTCACACGCCAATTTTAAGCATATGTGCTATGGACGCACATGTGCGTCCACCTTAAAATATTAGTGATTATTGCGTAGAAAGTTCAAAAATCAAAAATAACCAATTTATGCTCATAAGGCTATAAATATAAAAAATAAAAGGTCAGCTCCTAGCATAGGAAATACGAAATTTGCGTAATAGTGAACGTGTTAAGAGGAATTAGAAGTTATGTAATAAAACATAGGTTACAAGTAAATTACCTGTGTAAAGTAAAGCGACTTGCATCACATATATCCCTTGGCTTCTAAGCTAAATAGCTCTTCTACGAAGTTGTTATTTTCTCCACTAGATCTCAGCACATAATAGACTTACAGTTACATTCTTTGGCCACACACATTTTAAAGTGTTGAATAGTCAGTTTCTTCACTTAACTCCATTATTTTAAAAAATTTCACTTGTACCCCTTGGCTTCTCAACCGTTCAATTTGTTTTATGTACGTTGTTACACATTTACAGGTGTAGGCCTATAATTAAAAAAAGTATTCTATTGAACAAAAATCCCTACACATCCGTCGTTTCCCTGACTGGAACATGTATGCCAAATTTAAAGAACATCTACATTTTGTTAATATAATTGTTGGTCGTAATCGATTAACAAACAGGCAGAGAGACGAAATGCCAAACGGGTTTGCAACAGGACCCGGACCACGATCGATCAATAAAGTAGAATTAATTTCGAATGTATGTTTACCGATTACACCAGTAGCTCTGTGAACAGTATACTTCATAAAAAAATCAAAAATCTGATCTTTCTTGCAGTTTTTTTTTTAAATAAAAAATGGTTTATTCTAACAGGAAGGATTCTTGAATCATACGGCATAGTATTAATTAAATGTTAGAGAGATATCAATTATTATTGATAATTATTTCCTCTTTTAAAACCAATAATGTGCAAGATCAGTCTAATCAAATAGCTAATTATTTTGCATCCGTTTATTACAATTACAACTGATATTTTATTGAATGCGAAATTGACTTTTCATAAACCTTTGATCTCTCATTGGTTGACATTGTTATCTCGTTACGTCATCAGTAATATAATTGCAAATCACAACGTCAAAGTTTCGAGCTAGAGATTTACAAATAATCGTAGAACCTATTACAACATTTATCAATTTTTCATTTCTGAATTCGCTTTCCTTAACCATCAATGTGAGGGACGTTTTAAATGGCTTTAAGGAATGTTTACATCAAATTTAAACAAAATCTAACAATGCGATTGGCTATGACTGAGAAATGTGCAGTTTTTGATAGACGAAATGTGGATATAAAATTCTTAATAATTCTACTCCTACTGAAGCGTTTTATTGCTTTTTTACGACTTTAGTCTACTTCACCATATACAAACTAATATTTATAATAAAATAAGAGATTTCAAATCTACTGTGCTTATTTATTTAGTATTTTTTTCATGATTTTTAACTTCCCGCTAAGAAAATTGAAAATTTTCTAAAATCGGGAAGTTATTGGTTTCACCCCGTTTTTCGAAAATCGAGTATTCATCAGATCTCGACGTTTTGAGGTCCTAGGAATCTTCCCTGACCACTCCCGAGAGGGTGTCACCCTGTCTGTATGTATGTGTGTGTGTGTGTATGTGAGTATGTGACCCGCTTATAACTTTTGAACGGCTTAACCGATTGGATCGTACCACACGGCGTTCTAAAGAGTTAAATCAAACTTAGATTTCCTGAAAATTTCAACTAATTCGGACCGGTAGGTTCTGAGAAATTTCGAAAAAACTAAGAAATAAAAATTTTTCAAATCAGGTTTTTTTGGAATAACTTTTAAACGGCTTTACCGATCAATTCCAAAATCTAATCAGCTTTTAACCTTGAAAAGCGACGTCGATCGCTACCAGTACGGTCTAAATCGGTTAATTCGTTCGTGAGATATCGTGAACGAAAGAAAATAAAAAAAAGTGTTTTTTTCTCAATTTCTCCGAAATGTTTCATTTTTGTTGACGATTCTTTCAATGGAATCGAAAAACTGCTTCGATTGCCGCAAATCGCATAAAAATCGGTTGATTCATTCGCGAGATATCGTGAACGAAAGAAAATCAAAAAAAGTGTTTTTCCTCAATTTCTCCAAAACTTTTCATCTGAAAAATTATTGTTGTTGATTCTTTCAATGGACTTAAAAAACTGCGTCGATTGCCGCAAATCGCATAAAAATCGGTTGATTCATTCAAAAGTTATGGCAGTTCAAAATTTCCAAAAATAGTGTTTATAAAACTTTCATCATACTTTTGTAATTAAACTTAGCGGGAAGTTACAGGGATGGCCTTTAGGGTCAATCGTTTTCCAAATTTTTTTATCCAAGTCACTTCATAAAATGAAATAAATACAGGAAATTACTAAAGTATTTTACCTGCTTGTTAGTCCGTCTTGTGACTTCTCGAAATGTCCTACTTACGACGCGTTTCGAGACCGTAATCTCATTATCAAGTATAAAATATATTAATCACTATTCAGGTCGTCATATACACACACAAACACATTAATAACACAAAGTACACAACACATAATTTACAGTGCGACACGGATTGAGCCGGTTGGTGTACACCATCTTATCGTCTATGATACACTGAACTAAACTAAACAAAACAGCTACTTTGTATGGTGGTTATTGACCGGTTCTATCTTGATAACCGAGGGCTGTATCATATAAGTCCTTGGATTAAAATGACAGCTGATCATTTAATACGTTAGGCCTATAAATTTAATTTTTGAAATTTGCTCAACTCACGTCATCGGTCCAGCTCATGGTAGAATAATTTATTTTTAATAATTATATAACAAACATTTTTCTTATTTTAAAATTCCAATAACATCTGTTTGTAAAACATCTGGATTGTATCTATAATGCATCTATTCGCCTACTTGGTGTCTTCAAAGGTGGTATATAAAAGAAGTTCAGTGTTCACATAGGCGAAAAGAGCTACCTAAATCATTCGATTCCTGACGTCAAAAAACCTTATATGCAAATTTTCATCCAAATCGTTAGAGCCGTTAGCGAGATCCTCGAAATAAATTTACAAATATAAAAGAATAGCTCGTTTAGTAAGATTAGATAGAACTTTGATATAACAATTATATTACGTTCAAACGTACATTAACATATATTATGATTTGTATCCATTTTTAATAGTTTTATATGTTAATCTCTATTCTGTATACTTGTATATTTTGTCAATTTTATTAGTATGGCACAGTGTAAAGAGGCCCCTTCATTTCTTTACGTTAATCAATCAAGTAGTACATCAATGAACTATTTGAAAACCTAAAAGCAGATCTGAAAAGCAAATGTAGAATACACAATACAATTAATGTAGTGCTCCTCTAAATGTATTTAATAATCCATAAAAGAATTCAAAGCCGAAGCCAGAAAAACTTTTCGGAGGGGGGGGGGGAGTTCAGGTCAGATCCGGAAATTTAAAAAACCCTTTTACCACGTTAATTTCTAAGGACGCACATGTGAGCTTGACACTGAACACTATGAGAAGCGGCCGACGCACAGTGCATTGCACGCCAACCGCATATTGGGAGTATTGTATTTTCAATACACAATGCATTGAGTGCTTAGTACGCCAACCTCCATATTGGGAGAATTTTCAATACATAGAGCATTTCGTACTTCGCACGCCAACCCTCGTAATGGGAGAATTTTCAATGCACGAGCATTGCATGCTTCGCACGCCAACCCCCGTGTTGATAGTATTTTCAATACACAATGCATTGCGTGTTTTCTTAGAGTAATTTATTTTTGTTGAACCTTCATAGTTTTATTATTTAATAGAAAAGATCAAGCTCACAAAAGAGTAAGGCTGTAACCTACTGCATCCATGTGTATTGTACGTTGTAGTTTAATCAAGTAAATCTAAATATCATTATGCATGCATATTATTTTATATGTTGCTGGATCCTTTGTTGTGTTGTCTATTTTATAATTTAATTTGCACTTTTTGAACCTAGTATTAATTATTTTTACTACTAAATTTCGGGATTTTTTTTTTGGGGGGGGGTTGGACTCCCTAACCCCTCCTCCTGGATACGGCCTTGAATTTCATCATTTTTAATCAGTTAAGTGAAAATGTATAAGATTTCATACAAACAAACAGTTTGTACAAAGTGAGATACAATGTTAGGGATTTAAGTATTTGTAACTGGAGACGAAAAGTAACCTTCTGGTGAAACAGGAGGGTGAAGTGAACTAAGTGGTACTTGTGTCCTTAAATAAAGCTTTTAATGACTGTTTTCATTCCAGGCTTTGCTGTAAAAGGCTTACATCCTTTAGGGCAATGTAATATTATCGAGTTTCTGTAGAGGCAGACCAGTTTACTGTAAAATAGATAACTTTTTTAAATGTTGGTATCCTACCGTAGTATTAATATATTACACATTCTTCTTTTTAATTTTAATTCAAGTTAAATACACATCTGGCAAGATTAAAAATCCTTGCATTAACAAATTTGTCCACCTCTTGGGGCACAATATTGTATTCTTTCATATTTGAATTGCAAACCCATTACTGTTTGTAAAGACGGAACGGCTTGGTTTTTAGTCAGTAATGCTTCGCTTTATACTGTTGGAGCTTCAAATACAGATTGAGGACTTCGTTAGGGTCTAGTGTAAAACACTTGAATATTTACCGAAACTGTTCTCGTACTGCTTAGAATTTATAGGCATTCGAAGACGGTGTTTTGTAAGTGTTTTATTGCCCAGGGATATATTTAAATGCAAGGGATTGGGCCCGCCTGGCGAAATATGCCCAAAAAGCATGGCAATATAGATGGTGATTAAGAATTAGAGAATTCAATTATGTCAGTGGAAATTGTTTAAATTGTCTGTATAAATATAATACATTTTCTGGTTGGCCGAGTGTCTTTAGTATTGCTGAATGTATGAATGTAAATATGTACGTTTGATTGTATTAGTGTATGTAAGTAAAAAGCATGTAATACATGTAAAGCGTTTAATATATTTTTATATCTTTATTTGTATAATATATAGTTTATAAAATTACAAAATAGTCTTATATATAGTCTATAGATTTAAAAACAGTTTTATCATTAAAATCAAAATAAACGGTACCAGGAACTGGCACATATTTTCTCACAAACATATTTAATTTATTAAACAGATTCACTGTGACTTGTAGGGTGGGGTAAGACAGGTGATTTTTTTTTATTAAAGTTGGAAATTAACTAATAAATATTATTATTATTATCTAGAGAGAAATCTATTGGATATATTTCGAACAAATTTGCACCAAACACGTCCATTATGCCTTTATAGATACACGAAAAAAAGTTTTGAAAAATTTGAAAAACAACCCCCTTTATGGCCACAAAACCCCCAAAAGTCAGTTATTATTATTATTATTATTAGCTAAACGAGAATTTTTAGAAAGATGCTGTTTTTTGCATATGGTAGGGCACATTATAGGCTACAAATAAAACCCTTTTTCAAAACCCTTTTTCGTGCATCTATACAGGCCTACTTGACATGTATGATGCAAATTTAGTTGAAATCGATCGAATAGTTTTCTCTCTAGCTTTGTATATATACAGACATACATACAGACATACAGACAGACATTTTGTAAAAACCACTTTTTTGGACTCAAGGGTCCCAAAACGGATATTTCCACAAAAATCTCAACTTCGATTTTTTTTGCGATCACTATACTTTCTCCATACTATAGTATAGTGAGAAAGTAAAAGAAAAACTTTACAAACCTGGCAGACGGTCATTAAAGACCATTGCCTCTCAGTGTTATTAAATTAAGTATATTTACGTTTAAAAATAATCTATACAATAAAGAGCTGTTATTGTTATTATTTATAATTTCTAGGATTTCGAGCCGAGCCTCAAATTTTGTAAGAAACCAAATCATGTGGTATAGGTTTAAAGTAAAGTAATAACTTCCAGTTCAATTCACATTAACAAAAATTATGCAATGAAAATGTATTTTTTTCTGAAAAGAAATCTTATACATAAAAAATAAAATATTTACAATAAAATTTATACGGTACAAGCAAAATAGTCTTAGTTTTCATGTTTGACTTTTTAAACCACTTAAAATTAATATTTTACTGTACATTTTTCGAAATTAAAAATCTGTGGCTGGTTAAGTTTTGAATCGTGTTAAATCGTATTAAAATACTATGGTAAATTGCTATTTTTAACAATTCATTGTGTCAGTTACAATAACGGTAAAGGTAAAAGTAATAACGAAACATTTTTCGAAATTAAAAATCTGTGGCTGGTTAAATCCAAGTTTTGAATCGTATTAAATCGTATTAAAAATACTATGGTAAATTGCTATTTTCAACAATTCATTGTGTCAGTTACAATAACGGTAAAGGTAAAATTAATAACGAAACAATAACACACTGATCATTGACACAAGGTCAATTACTTTTCTATAACGCGCTGAAATAGTTAAGGTAAAGGAGTGCTACAAATGTTGGCCAAGTTTTTCTAGTATGGAAAAGTGTTCCAGCTCGTTAATAATTTGTGTGGTAAAATAAAAAACAAAATTGAAGTCACAATGTAATCAAACAAAATTTAAACACTCTTTATCCTTGATTGAACCTGGCAATCTGTTTCACATTGTAAACCCTTGTTTGCAGTACTTGCTTAAATGTCTATTGGATTTATTTCCTTCTCAACTATTACTATTATTTCATTACATTAACGAGTATATTCTCAATCTGTTTAATCAACTACAAATATTTACTCTCCGTAGTTTCTCTATGGGAATTTCTGCTGCTGCAGTGTGGCCAAATTTGCTTTTACTTGGTATATTATAATAGAATATTGCATTTCAGCTCCGTGACACACAATGAAATCTCCTGGATGTGTTGTTTTTAAAGTATTCAATTATCGGAAGAACATCTGAAACCTATTATGAGAGTCTTTTTTATTAGAATATTAAAATTTTCATTTTAATATTTTCTAAACTAAGACACTAATACTAAAGCTTTGCTTTCCATCTGTCAGTCATTCATTTTGTGATTAGGAAAATAATTTAAATAAAACAATATGTATTTTTGCAATACTTATCAGTACACTAGAACACCAAGATTTTATTTTATGTTTTCAAAATAGCTGATGTCAAAATTATTAAATGAAGGGTATCTTGAAAATTATTATCATTAAAATTTATAAAAGAGAAGACGAACATTTCATAATTGTCTTACAAGGAAATTGTACAGAGTAAAATATAACAACTTAAATCAAAAATTAAAAGTTAATTAATTTAATTAGGTTATACTTTGTTCGCTGAATCTCGAGCATCACTAAAAATAGCGTCATTGCTGTTTAACAAAAACGTAATATTTAAGATACCTTGAATTTAAGTTGTATTAAATTAAGTTCCGTCTCCTAGTAATACTTCGCCTCATTTTCTTTTTTACTGACCTTTATTTAATTTGATTTAAGAAATTTTCTGTATTACATTTATTAAATTACGTAAGGATATAAGAGCCTTTATTAATTTCTGTGGGATGGTCTATTATATTTTCATATTTATCTCTTCAGAAAAGTCGTTCAATTTCAAGACATAAATCAAAACAGATGTTTACTAAAAATATGAATGTACAATATTTTCAGATAATTACAATTAGCCTTAATAAAAATCTTAAATTTTTTATTTCTTCAATTAACTTTGAGAAATGTTTGTAGAATAGTTTTTGACACCTTTTAATGTTACAACAGAAAATAAATTACGAAAACGGTAGTTTTCATGAAGTTTATTGCGTTTTCCTCAAAACCTCCTTTTCGGCACTTACCACAGATTTTATAGTCAGTCGATAGTTCGGTAAAGAGTACGCACCAACCGACATCGTGTGATTTATAACCTTTGTAAGTGTGTTTATGTGTATTTATACATTAACGCGCTCCGTATAAAACGATTTTAAAACCTACTAAAAAATCTTATATGATTTGATGATGGTCTTATGCAGCTTGAAACTGCAGTACTCGTATGAAATCAACAGTGGATTATTGGTGACGTACGGAAAAAAAGGTATATAAATAAACCTATTTATAACTTTATTTCTGCTAATAAATACGCTACAATGTCAAAATTAAAAATAGCTTTTGAATAGAGGTGTCAATGTATTATGCAACCAAATTTGGCAGTTTCTTTAAACGTAATAAACTATATCGATTGTATTTTCTGTAAACGTTTACTTGGCACACGTTTAATGTTTATTTAGCTGTATACAATTACACCTTATTAAACAATCGTTGTGTTGATACATTAATAAGTAAGGTAAGATCTATAAATAGTGTTTGCTTAGAGGTGTCAATATATTATGCAGCCAAAACTACTCAGTTTCTTAAACGTAATAAACTATATCGATTGTATTATCTGTAAACGTTTACTTGACACACGTTTAATGTTTGTTAAGCAGTATATAATTACATCTAATTAAACAATCGTTGTGTTAATACATTAATAAGGAAGGTAAGATCTATAAATAGTGTTTGCCTAGAGGTGTCAATATATTAAGCAGCCAAAATTTCTCAGTTTCTTAAACGTAATAAACTTTATCGATTGCATTATCTGTAAACGTTTACTTGACACACGTTTAATGTTTATTTAGCTGTATATAATTACATCTGATTAAACAATCATTGTGTTAATACATTAATAAGGAAGATTATATCTATAAATAGTGTTTGCCTAGAAATGTCAATATATTATGCAGCCAAAGTTTTTCAGTTTCTTAAACGGAATAAACTTTATCGATTGCATTATCTGTAAACGTTTACTTGACACACGTTTAATGTTTGTTAAGCGGTATATAATTACATCCGATTGAACAATCGTTGTGGTAATACATTAATAAAGAAGGTTTGATCTATAAATAGTGTTTGCCTGGAGATGTCAATATATTATGCAGCCAAAGTTTGGAAGTTTCTTAAATGTGATAAACTTTATCGATTGTATTAGCTGTAAACGTTTACTTGACACACGTTTAATGTTTATTAAGCGGTATTTAATTACATCTGATTAAACAATCGTTGTGGTAATACATTAATAAGGAATTTTTTATCTATAAATAGTTTGTTTTATATTCTCAAAGCCTACACAATAACAGATATAAGTTGCTGCAGTATAATATTACCTCTTGTAATCCCAACTATACTTGTACCTGTTAATAACACACAACTGTAATAGTTTTAACTAAACACTCTAACATAAGTTATCTATCCCAATACACAGAAAGAAAGTGTTGAGGTATTGCAGCAATTTATTATGATTATATAATAGATATTCAACAATTGTAAATAGAGAAATGTGTGCTAATACTTAAAGTTTATTTAAACAGTATTACTATACAGGTCAATCAAAAACATACGAACATCTTTAATGCTACGAAATGTTGAAAGTAATATATTTACTTCAGTGAATTTATTAAACACAAAATATAAGGCGAATGAGTATAATGAAATAAGATGATCTGATTTCAACATTACCATTTGAAGTGAAACTGTCTTAGGCAGGGTAGAGAAATAATTACCTTAAGTACGCGGTATGTGTAAGTATGTGTGAGTGTATGTATTTAGTAGTGTAACAAAATTGATAAAGTTAATTATATATATTAAGGAACGTATTTGGGTACGGGAAATCTCATTTTGATATAGAAATGGTCGTAGGGGTTTGGGGCAAACATTTTGAAAATATCGTGTGGTTTTTTTGTTTTTGTATACGGGAAAAACTATTTTGACAGTTCAAGAGTCTAAGCGAGTTGTGGTCACGAATACGGGGTCAATATTTTGAAAATGTAGTAGGGTATCGTTTTATAAAGAAGCTTTTCTGTTTACCCATGTACACACTTCTGATAGACGCACAATTTTTATATTATTGAGTAGTTTTTAAGAAAGGACTAAATTAATTCATTAGATAATTTTAATAAACCTAATAACGTATCGCATACTAAGTGTGGTATATTTGTTTTAATATATTTAACATAGATTAGTGTTGTCAATCTATTTTCTTACGCGATAGCAATCCCTTATGGATGTCAGAATTCTGAAAGTTTTATTGCAAAAGTTAGTTCATTTGAAGTGAGCTAATTTTAAACTTTACATCAACTTCCAGCCGCCATTGCTCTTTCCTTAAGGGTCGGCTCTAGTAAAACAGAAAGCAACCTGCGACTCCAGCGTAGCGGCGGTAGGTTACGCGGACATTGCTCATCCTAAATCCATTTAAAACCCGAAATTGTTCAAATAGCGTTTTCAAAAAAATACCAAACTCTTGGGGACGAAATTCTTCATGCAAATGGCTTGGTACTTTTTCGCTGTAACTAATAGTGACAACATAAAAAAATATTAAAAATTAATTTTTTAAATTGTTAATAAATATTAAACAAAACGTTTTTCTTAATTTTGGAAAAGCCATTTGCATGCGTATTGGCCATAGCTTTAAAATGACATATCGTTCATAATTATCCGATCAAAAATAAAGGAAAAATATGGATTTTAATTTAACATTGGTCTTATGGAGTGTCAACCAACATGGCCGACAGCTAGAGCCGACCCTTAAACTGTTGGTAGCCTATATTCCAGAATAAGTAGGATTGCTCCAGAATTATATAATGGCGCATACATCGGAATAATGAAAACTATAGTCCTTTACACATTGATTGATCCTTTCGTGTCTCATTTCTTAAAAAACAAAAAAAAAAACAATTTAGTGCATTGTAAACAACGCACACTCGTTTAACTTTTTTTCAATTTATATTGTATTTTTTGGACGGTGGATTACTTTAAAAGTACTAGGTATCTATTGCAAAATATGCAATAGTTGGTGCTTTAAACAAAATTTGTAATCTTAAACTCAAGCTATTAATACGATCTTTCTTTCTTAAATCACAGTAGATTTAAAATCGAAAGTATGTAAACAATACTATTTCCTATTTCAGTCACATTCTTCAAACGAACTATACTTTTATCATTTGGATAAATTATTAACGCCCACTTTGATACCCAAACTGATTAAGATGAACAATTTTAGTATTTTTAAAACGATTTAAAGTAAAATTGTCTAGATTTAGTTACTTATATATTTATATAACTATATATATATATTTTTATATTTTATGCCTAATTAATTGCATGCAATCAATCGAATTACAACAAAATTTATATTCAAATAATGTAATATATAATAATGACATTTTTCACGGTAAATAAAACAAAAATTACTGTCGTTCAATCGTAAACAAATATTTCATAGTCAATATTTGATCTGCACACTAATTACACGAGATTCAAAATAAATTATATATTTTGGAAAAAGAAATGAAATAATCAGCGTGTAGTGATTCTGACTATTTTAAGTATATATTTAAAAAACTAAAGGATGCGATAGAAAAACATTAGTAAAAGATTTGTATTGCATTAAGAAGAAAAAACAATGTATATATACACATACTTAGAGGTTTTAAAACAAAATAACAATACCTTTTTTCGGGATTTAAAAAATGAATTCAAATTGATTTGTTCGTAAAATTCCCACTGATAAGTCATTAAAGATCAGACACCCCCTTCAACATAAACCGTATTTTTATTGTTAACATGACTATAATTACGTGTCAAATATTATGTAAATACTGATATAACAAATACTCTGCATACTCCGACAGGTTGTCTAGGTAATGTGTTGTCAATGCTAATGTTATTTCAAAGGTAATAACAATATTTTTTTTATATTTGTTCATCTAACATGATGAAAACAGACTTGTTAAATAATTATGTATTTAATTAAAGTGGCTCAGTGCATGGAGTCCCATATTCAGTTAGTTAGCTGCATAACTGAGACTGCATCCAAATAATTTCAAAAATGTTAATTATTCTTCTCATACACACACTCACACATTATCAAAGGAAAAATGATCTCCACAAAATATTCTGGACGGCTCGTCATTTTTAGTTAGAAGGGTAATTCGTTTTGTTTGTGGAATTTGTTACTAGGCGAGTTTAAATCTATTTACAACCGTGTTCTGTTTACAAAATTAATAAAATTACCTTTCATAATAGGCATTGCAAATTTGCTGATAGTGTGTAAGGATAGCAATTTGTAATTTCAGAATATATATTTATTATGTGTATTATAAGGTATTACATAAGTATGTGTTACATGTCATAACTTTGTATTAACGTAAGTAAAAAACTCAAATTTTTAAATAAAATTTGTACAAAATTGTTCCACTTTGTAAAACTGTGTGTATTATTAACTTAATGGTGAAGTTAAATAATTTTTATTATTATTATGATTTCGTATATTCCTTTGATAATCAATGTGTATAGTCAAAATGTATTGCTCTCTGCCTCCCTCTCTCATGGGGTTGGATGGAAGAGTTGACTAAACAGACCTAACTTTACACAAAAAATTAAGTCAATTCATTCTCTCTCTTTGAGTCTACGAACAACTTCACAAATAGTTCTCTACACTTATTTTCCGTCAAAGAAGATGACTTCAGGACCTGTTGAAAAATAAACTGTTCATTTTGTAGCCAAATATTTAAATTAAAAAGATTTGTTTTACTTTTTGAGGCTCTTGATTAAAATAAATAAAAAGTCTTCATCCAAAACCAGATGATAAATAACTCCTGTCATTCTCTTTTCAGGGTTATGCACAATTACCTCTGTCAATCCCGTTGTGGTGTATAAAAACGGAAGTTTGTTTTGTCTAAAGAAGAATTACTTCGAAACTCTAGGTTTTTAAACAACTGTATTTTTCAATACGAGAGAGTTTTGTAAAATGTTATGATTACCAAAACACATTATTAGAGTTCGTTTTGTGAGATTCTATTTGCTTCCTGCACCGACAATTTTTAATTCGATTCCCGCATTTTTAAAAGACATCAATTCTAAAACAGAATTTCTAATGCAACTGAAAACATGGTTATTCTCTCTAGATGATGTTGAGTGTTTTTTTATAGGGTTTCTTTGATGTTAGTAAATATTTGTCATTCGCTGAGTTTTGCTGGTACTGTTAGTTTTTAGTTAGAAGGAGAATTTTATAATATATATGTGCTCAAATTCGCAAAATTTTTAATTCCTTTTTAAATTATATTTCATTTCATAGATTTTTTTTTTTTTATGTAATGGCACTCTATTTTGTTTTCTATTGTAGTAATGTTAGCACTTTAAGGGTTGCTATTCTTCTTTTGTTGGAGAATCCGAACCAGGCTGAGCCTATATTGTTTCCTATATGTTTCATTGAGATTGTTGTTTATTTTTTTAAATTTTGTAAGTTTAATTTTTAGTAATTCTGTTTAATAAATGTAATGATGAACTATTATTATTATATCGACTCTATGAGAAATCAGTTATTCTTTCTTTTTCGAACGACGCGACGTTTTATTCATCCAGGCATATAAATTTATTACGTTCTAGCAATTTAATTTTGTATAGCTTTTAAATAATATTTTTACAATGAACACTTTAATAAACTCTGAGAGAAAGGATTAGATGTTAATAGTTAAATTGAAATAATTGTTTTGTTTGTACTATTAGGTGGGCAAGGTTACTCCTTATTTTGTTAATAGGTTTTATTTTAGTAATTGCGTTTACCTTTGTTGAAAATCTACTTCTTGAATTAAGTAGCACCTTCAACAATGTTTTAAGCAATGAATTTCAAAGTGAACTAGTCTGTTTACGAAGGTAAAATATATTATTGGTAAATGCAAATTATAATACTTCGACCACGCAGCTGAACCGCTGACGTGAGTTGATCAAATTACTAAAATTAAGTTTATAGGCCTTTATTTTAGGGTTTCAACTGTTAAGATTAGAGAGTAGGTTTAAGAAATAAATATAGATAAATATAACTAAAATAAAGTTTAGAATAGTTTAGAATTTACTAGCCCAAGACGAAGACCCAGAAAGTGGAGCATCATTGTGTAATAGTGCAAAATGTTATGAAATAGCTGACTCGAACAAGACACACTTACAATGACACAATTGGATAATCTGACAAACTATAAAAGGGTCATACTGACCTAGATCTAGGGCCAGTATTTTTGTGTGCCGGGCGGAGACTCTGTGGGACAGAGTTAGTTTTCCTGTGAAGCGGAGAAAACGCTGCTGGTCGGAAATCGATCATTTTGGGCTACGAGAATTCCAGTTAGAGAGCTTTGGTGAATAGGTAGGTGAACAGATCGTCAGATATCCATCATTAAAGTGTTTAAGTTTCTTTATATTTAAATTAAAGTAGAAGCTCATTCGGGCCAGCATTACACGAACATAGCTATTTCTTTGGGTGTTTCGTCTTGGGTTAGCATTGCCAAATTGATTAGTTAGAGTATTAAGGTTGATTAGTGTTAAAACAATCAGTTATTCATTGTAGTTTTGTTTGTAGAGAATGTAAAAAGAATAGTCTACCACTGAACCACTTGATAGTAAAATATTGTAAATTGTAAAACGTACGGACTGGTTTATTTCTATGATTATACTCCTTGAACCTTAGTGATCCTTTGAACCCTGGGCAGTTGGAGTTATATTTCCACTCCTAACACAACCAACAATTTGGGAAATAGATCTATTCACGACGGTGCTGAATAGCTGCAAAATGGTTCGCACGCCATTCCGCATATTGGGAGTATCTTAAACACACAAAACATTGCGTGCTTCGAACGATAACTCCAGTATTGGGAGTATCTTCAATAAACAATGCATTGGATGCTTCGCACGCCAACCCCACGATAGAATCCACTACATGGCTTTGAACCGGGTACTTCTATGGTAATTTACGTTTTGATCGATTTTGGGGGAACCAAGCGAGCTATAAGGTCGCGTAAAAAACAAAATTAAAACTCAAAAACAAATTCATTCTCGTAGGAAACATCTTAAATACTTCCGGTCAAAAAACGTGCTTCCGATTGTTGGATTTTTTTGGCTAACGAACTCGCCCGAGCGACGAATACAACCAACATGTGTACAAAATTTGAACCAAATCAGACTTAAAATGCGGCCGCTAGAGAGCGAACACATATATACATATACATATGATTTTTAATTAAAACCCAAATCGTATTCTGGAGACCATGATCGGTGCTCATTTATTACTCCCGACCTCTTGGGTCTTACCATAAGAGCCACTGGAATAGCTCATTTATCCTATGGAAATTCAGTAATAATTCGATCACCCAGCTGAACCGCGGACGTACGTTCATGGTATCTTACGTAATGATCAAATTTAGGTGAACCAGACTTGAATGAGAGATAATAAGCTGTAAACTAGAATAAACCTTTATTTTGGCATTCTAAAAGTTGTCTCAAATGTATCATAAATCTCGAGTCCGTGTCTTAAGATATGCAAGGTCAAAGGTAACATAAATCCGATTTTCGCAAATATTTCGCTTCCTATGCTATTTGCATCTATTTAAAAATTGTATAGCATAAAATTATGTATTAAGATGTATGAATTAAGATTTTGTATACGGTTAACCGTTTTGAGATAGCGCGCGAAGAGCGCGCAACGCTTGCCTATACATAGTATAATGCATGGTCAACCGTGAGTCCCAGTAAGTAAAGCGTAGTAAAAAGCTAATAAATCTTTAAAAAATACATAATTATGATTAATATTCGTTTTTTATTAATTAATATATAATATGTGTTAATAGTTTTAATTTATCGAATGTATATTCACTTAATAATACTTACCTACTTCGTGTAATTAAAACGTTGTTAAGTGAAAGACACGTAGTTTGAGTATATTTTAATTATATTTGAATCTATCTTCTTCACATTTTAAGTAGAACAAGAACTAAAAACAAGTCAACAAAGCTAAATAAACCTGTGCAGTGTACTACAATTATCCAATCTTCTACCAACAAATGCAGCGGCCCATCAACATAAATTATCAAATTCAAACTTGGTTAGAGAATGATTTAGTACTCCAGGAATGCGAAGTAAACTCCTGGAACCAATATCAACAATATTTTAAAACCAGCTCCAGATGAACTACTAAACACAATATTTTACAACTGCAAGAGTGGTTGTAGTTCGAGCTGTGGATGCAGAAAATCGGGGTTGCGATGCTTTTTAGCTTGTGGCCAGTTTAATGGGCAAGCTTACTCCAATGCTGCATCGTATCAAACCGATCTTGATGAAAAAAGTGCATTAGACCTCGAAATAATTTAGAAACCAATATCCTTGAAGACGAAGATGATAATATTGAATTGGAAATCTTCGAGCGACCGGAAGATGAAGAAGAAAATTGAGACCTTTGAAAAATGTAGTCCTTCAAATTATCAAATTTTGTGTAAATCCTTCCCGCATTTGAACTTAAATTTAAATAAATGTACAACATAAAACTGCTAAATAAAAATAAAATTCAAAAGTATTTACTTTATTCTTTTTCTACTTAAAATATACTTAAAGTAATTCACGTAACAATGTTTTAATTTCACGAAATAGGTAAGTATTATTAAATAAATATACAGGATGTCCCCGAACTCTCCGGACTCCTTTTGTGTAGGCCTATATGTTCCTGGGATCGATACAAACATATTTCACAATATAAACATGGGTCTAGGGGGCTTATTTTTTCGTCTGTCTGTCTGTATGTGTTTTTTTTTACAAAATACTTAATATTTTTGAAAGTAGAAAGGATATTGAGCTCAAACTTTGTACACCTATTTGTTGCGTAACCTTTTTTCACTGTACGAAAAATTAGAACATTATTTTTAATATTTTCAAAATGGCGGCCGTTTATATTTTTTAATGTCAAATATTTCAAAAACCGTTAACTTTACAAAAAAATTGCAAGAGACAAAAAGTTTACTTTTTTAATGACAAACGCAATTGTTTTTTATTTTGTCTGTAGCTCAAAGGATAACAGAGATATTGACAAAAAAAAAGGAAAAATGTAATACATTTTATGTTCTTAAATTTGTATAATAGATGCAAATAGCATTGAAACCATAGGAAGCGAGATATTTGCGAAAAACTGATTTTTTGACTTTTGAGCTTGAATATCTTAAGACGGGGACACGAGTTTTTATGAGACTTTTGAGACAACTATTAGAATGCCTAAATAAAGGTCTATACGAGTTTACAGCTTAATATCTCTCATTCCAAAGTTGACCCTCTTTTATGGCTTAAATGACTGGACTAACTGCCTATGTGAGGAATAATATCCTACATTTATTATTTTAGATAAAATACCAAAACAATTTCATTGTAGTACGAAAGTAAAAAATACATTTACTGTTGGTCAAAAAACGTGCCTCCTGTTGTTGGATTTTTTTGGATAACGAATTTCAACCGAACAGACAGGTAGAGAAACCAAACAATACAGGCAAAGACGAAACAGTACAGGCAGGGCAGGCATTATATATATATATATATATATATCTATTTTTTAATAATTGCAAACCGGTTCTAACAAAATAGAAGAATATGTATTTTTCTGTTGTGGACTTTGTTGTTGACGTTTTTCTTGTAAACATTTCACTATTTGAAACACAATACAAAATGAATACATTTTATTGGTATCCAGGCCACTAATGGTATTGAATTAACGTTTCTTACTTTATCGTTTCCCGTCAAGTGACCTCACTTTTGTTGGTAGTTACGCTTTTCAGGCTTGTTAACCCATCATCAGACAATATGCGTTTTAAAAATACATAAAATATACAAAACACAAACACAATACAGTTCACGTGTAGAGTTGCTGGCCAGCACCCGACGAGTGTACACCCAAACGGACTTTACATGTGAACTCTATTTGTTTGTGTTTTGTGTATTTTATGTTTTTTTTTTAACTTAACGACCTTGTTTAAGAGGAATATTGTCTGACGATGGGTTAACACGTCCGAAACGCGTAACAACCAACACCAGTGAGGTCACTTGACAGGAAACGATAAGGTAAGAAACTTTCGTTCAATAATACAAAAGATGCATACAAATCTTCATCACCGTAAATAATAATACCATTTGTATTCACGACTAAATAAGAAATCGTTATTTGACCCTTTAAGTTTGAATAGTTGTAGTTGTAGTAAATAGTGAAAGTTGTTATGATTTTATAAAACTTGGAAAAGTTCTCGTAAATCCTAACTCAGGATGTAGACTAAATTATAAAATATTTTCTAGTTTGGTTATTTCAGACTTCTTAAAATTTGAAGTAAACATATGAACGAATGCACTCTCACAGTAATACATAGTAATTTCGTAGATACACTTTGAGTAAATTCTGATCCAATAGAAGCATTGGTGGTAAATCATTGAAACCAATAAATCTATCTGGGAAAATTATATCCTTGGTATTTTTGCATGCAAACACATCACCTGCCCTGTCAGTACAAGTTAGTGATATCTATACTAATATTATAAAGAGGTAAAGTTTTTTTTGTTTGTTTGTTTGTTTGTTTGTATGTAGGGGGTAATCTCTGGCACTACTGAACCAATTGAAAAAATAGTTTTACTAATAAAAAGCTACACCATCCCTGAGTAACATAGACTATAATTCATTTCGATAAAAACCTTTTTATATTTCCATATTTCTAAATTTAGTCGGAAAAAATTCTTAGGTTAGGCCTAGAATGATAAACCAACACATGTATTTACATTTATTACCATAGCAACCAATTGAATAAAATAACATAATATAGGCCTAACTGTTTGCTCCAATATTTCCATTTACAGCTGATTTCCAAATTTGAAACAATTAATTAGTTTTTTATTTCTAGCTTTTAGGTTAGGGTTAAAGTGTAGACCTGAGCCTTGCTGGTTCTTTTAACCATTATTATGTCTGCTGTTATAAAATATAAGAAATAATTTGATTTTAACATTTAACATTATTTACCTTCTTACTTTTGAGGTTATTATTAATCCTACACCTTTATTATAAATACAACATAACATATGTCTTTATAAGGTTCCATATGTTGGCGTGCGGGGCACGCAGGAGTCTCCCCTAGTACAAAATAAATGTGGTAAGTCATTATTACTGACAATGTTTCATAAATTTAAAATTTTGTCGATTAGTGATGTTTCTCGTGGGTTTTATATAACGCAATTTAAAGAGTCGCGGAGTTTTTATGTTTGTAAATATTGTTGACTGAGTCTACGACGTATGTTTGGCCTGCTTGACAGTAAATGTGTAGCGAACATTATGTAGGTGACACATAGGCCTTACTGATTGTAGGACTGTCTAACAAAATGCCTACATGATCATGTCAATGCTGATAGTGTCGAATTACAATGATAGCATGTACCAAATTAAGTACATTGTTTGGTAAAATTCACCATTAGAATGTCAATAACTAGCTATGATAACTCGGATTTTTGTTTTTTGTATTGTCTTGTTAATGACCGGCCGTTATTGGCTGGCCCTCTGCCTCTAGCCACGAACGTGTATCTCATTTATTAAATATTTGAAACTTTTCAAATGCCTTGCAATTACCACTTAATAATAATTATAATTTTTTTATCTTGAAAGACATTATAGGTGGGTTTTATGATATTTAAAAATATAAAATAGTAAAATATCGTCCATAGTACTGTGTGTGTGTTTGTGTATGTGTTGTACGTGTTATTGTGTTGTGCGTGTTATTGTGTTGACGTGAAATATGTTCCTAATATTATTTTTAAATTTGGACTACGGCACTTGAACAACGTATTTTTTAATCTCCAGGTGGGTGAAATCCATTATAAATTTTTAAATATAATTATATCTATGTACTATTTAACTTTATATGTTAGCATTTTTCAACAACGTGGCTAATTTAAAACTAAACATTTTTAAACATGCCATGTGTTCAAGTGTGTCGTTGAGCTCATCTTGAGTTCAATTGGAGTTAATTACATTAAAACTAAATAAATGTTTGGAACTAATAAAAACTATCTTTATAAATTAGCTGTCTACTAACTGAAAATATGACAACACAATAACATGTACTTGCATTCAAACTTTAAAGTGTAATATCAAATATATGTTATCCGAGTCAAGTTCAGTTTGAGATTGGTTTCTTTTGGCTGATGGTTATTTTTGGTTCAAAAGTGAGGCTAATTTCCATCTCACAGCCAGTAACAACTACTAGACAACCTTCAACAGTCGACAAACTTTTATCCTAATTTATTCCAGTTCAATTTCAAATAATTAGAGTGTTGCATTTCATCAACAGATTTTAGACTACAATTTATTTCAAATATGCAATAGATAATTTAGAACTCTTGTTTCTATCATTATAATATAGTTTTTCTTTTTTTTTTTAAAGAACCATAATTTGTATACATATTGGTGTGGCGAAAGCATTTAGCATTTCGACCCTCTGCCCCCAAGGAACATGAATTACAAATTCAATCTTATTAGCGAATTTCCATAGGAAAAATGAGCTATTGCAGTGGCCCTTATGGTTATACCCAAGGTCGGGAGTAGCAAATGAGCACCGATCATGGTCCTCAGAACACGTTTTGGGGTGTCATTAAAATTCATATATATATATGTACATATATATATCCCCAGAGATAGTCACAGCGTAGTTTTTTATAAAAATATAAATGTAGGATGTTATTCTGAACATTTGGTTTTTTACGCAACCTTATAGCTCGCTTGGTTCCCCCAAAATCGATCAAAACGTAAAATACCATAAAAGTACCCGGTTCGAAGCCAAGTGGTGCAAACTCGCGAGGCCACTAGGCGCAAACAAATTCTACTAATATATTGCGTACACACAGACAGCTGTTCAATGCCTTCGTGAGTAAACCTATTTCCCAAATTGTTGGTTGAAACCCTAAAACATAGGCATATAAACTTAATTTTGGAAATTGGCTCAACTCACGTCAGCGGTCCAGCTGCGTGGTCGATTTATTTAAATATCTAATTCTCAAATAAATACACGCAAATTTATGAAATCTTGAGTATTTTTTTTCTTACAAGTTTCTTTTAGATATAGGCATAACTTAATACGGAGATAGGCCTACTCCTAACAAAACACTTTTATGTTTCACTTTGTATGTGTAAAGTGTTTGTTACTGTGTGCTTAAGCTTTGTATACATTTGTTGCGCATAAAGCAAAAACACATTGGGTGGGCTTCATAAACTTCTATGAACGATTTATATTTGTATCAGTATTAATATTAGATTAGAGTAAAGGTCAACAAATTACACAAGTCAATATATTGTCAAAAAATATTATATAATATTTTGAAATTGCATAATTATTGTGATATCATAATATAATAATTATAATATAGTAATAATATTATTATGTAAAAATATTATTATTATAGTAAGTATGCGAAAAATAGTGATAATTATAATGTAAGCAGTATTTATTTAGTGACTAATGATTTTGAGTGGGGTATTAGTGTATGTACTCTACATAAAATTCTAAGAATAATTCAAAATGTAAGGGATAGTTATGATAACAATAATTATAATATAATAATTATAATATTATAATAACGTATTATAACTACAGCAAATGTTACATCTTAAAGTAGTTTAGCTGATTCTGTGTGTATTTTGAGACAGTGTTTTTTTACCGCTTGTCTATGTACTTTTACGCGATTTGTATTAGAAAAACACTTTCGTATTTTTTCCTCGTTTTTTGGTATTTGTTCTGGATGCGACCGAACTGCATCAGATGATGATGTACACTGTTCTGATAGGGTTGAAAGTTGAGAAATTTGGAGACCATCGTCTGAACCTGAAACCTGGGATTGGAAGTTGACTGTATTTCCTCCACACTAATATCCATTGAGTTGTCAGGTAAAGAAGGTGTGAGAGGAATGAGAACATCAAAGTGGCCTCTCGTCAGTTCCCCAGTAAACCTTAGCCTCCCTACTCCCTCAATTGGTAAGAAAAAAACTCCCCCACAACAAATAACCATCTCTGTAAACCTGAAATTCATAAAAAATATTTTTGATGCTGCTTGAATTTCACAGGTTCCTAAAGTTACCGGTTTGCTCATATCCGCGATATATTCTCTTTGTGTTACTAAAAGAATAAATATCTGCTGTTACTTTTAAAGTTTATGGTTTGATGAACCTGCGCCAATTGGTCGAAACATGACTAACAACTCTGGTCCTCACCTCAAACCCCAGTGAATCGTGTCATGTACAATTAATGTCAAAGATTAGAATAAGCATTTTCCATCTGGCCTAGAAGAAACTACTCTGTGAGGAATAGATAATCCATTAACGTGTATGACCTCCATAGTTGTAATATGAAGCTAAATTTTATATTTAAGTTAGTAATAATAAGTTAAAGTAAAATAAAACAATGTAAAATATTACTTTGTCAAAATGTACAAAATGTAAAATTTTTCTAAACTTACTTCAGTTAGACAAAAATCAATCTTCTTTACAAAACTTCAAACGCAAAAATATAATAACTATAATAATAATTATTATATTATTCAGCAATTCAGTTTATGAAGTACATGACTTACAAAACAGACTAGTTACTGTGTTAAATGACTGTCTAAATAAGGAAACGATAATACATGGTTTAAAGGAGAAGATAATTCATCTTGAATTGCAACCTAAACTCATTGTGGAAGACTTTCAAATGGTAAAAAATAGGAGGAACACTTTGCCAGCTGAAATAAAAGCCCCAAGTTTTATATCAAAAAATAGATTTGAAGTACTTGATACAAATGCAGACATAGTCTCCTTAACAGACTTAAACTCCAATGTAGAAAATTATCCAAGACTTTCAAAATCTAGGCCATTTCAATGTAAAAATAACTCTGGGAAATCAAAATGTGCTAAAAGACTCGAAAAACAATCATTTAAAGAAAAAAAGCATAAGACTAGAAAATTGATAGTTGTTGGTGACAGTAATGCCAGAAATATTGCGGGAAAAATACTTGACAACTTGGAAAAGCAAAATTACAAAGTTTCGGGATATGTTTATCCGGGAGCTTCTCTGTCTACAATAGCTCAAAAGGCTCCACAGTTTGCTAAATACTTGAATGTTGACGACTTTTTGGTTGTATTTGGAGGTTCAAATGATGTTAAACCTGGTAAAAACTATGAGAAGACAATTAGGGAATCGATTGATGATATTTTGCCACTTTCTTTTAAGACAAATGTGATAATTAATACAATACCAAACCCTCCTAATAGTACGTTAAGAAAACACTTAGTGAAAAATTCGAATAATATCATACATGAACACATAAATTCCAGTTCCAACAAAAATGTCCATAATATATGCATTAACTTTATAAATAGCAGAGTGTTACCTGCTCATTTTAATAAAAGTGAACACTTAAATATGGGAGGGAAAACAGTGGTTTGTAATAGATTGGTTGAACTGATTAGCAGTAAAGTAAGGACAACTAGGAAGAAAACAGTTCTTGAGAGATGGTTGGATACTACAAAGGACAAGAAATCTAGTGATCCAGAAAAGCCTCAAGAAAGTTTGATGAAGAAGAACACTCCACTAGAGAGATGGCTGTTAACGGGGAACATGTGTACAGTTAATAATGAAGGGCTTCCCAAGTCGGATAAACAGAGAAATCTACAGCAAAGTACATGCACATTAACCAAGAAGAATCAACTCGAAAAATGGCTAATGTCAGGAAAGAGAAATACAATATGCAATAGCTTAAAATCAGTATCTGGGGTGGATAAGTTTTTTTAGAAGAGAGTGCCTCAAAGGTCAACCAAGAAATCAGTGCAGTGAGAAGTTTGGAAGTAATAAGGGTATAAGAGTGTTATACTTAAATATTCAGGGACTTAGAGGCAAATCAGAAATTTTACAGAGTTTTGTTATCAATTGTGATTATCATTTCTTATGTTTAACGGAAATTTGGCTCTTAAAAGATGAATTACAATGTAATGTAGTTGATGGATATTACTGGGGTAGTGACTTCTGTCGATCTAAATTTATAAGAGGGGGTTCAGCAATTCTTGATAAAAATAATATTAGGAGTAGTTGTTAGAATCTTGATTGGTTAAGTGAGGAGGTTAACTTTGAGATTGCTGGAATTGAAGTCAAAGAAATGAAGTGTATAATATTTTCATTGTATAGAGCTCCTAATGGATGTACTGATGTGTTCCTTGCAAAACTGGATAAGCTGTTAAAATATGTGAGTAAGTGGAAGGGTTATTGTATTATGATTGGGGGTGGCATTAATGCTTCTTTTGATGTCACAAGAAAAAGTAGAAAAGTAATGGAATTAATTAATTTACACAATATGGATTTATATATGTTAATAATGAACCCACTAGGTTAACGGCTTGTCTGGACAATATGTTTAGCAATTTTTGTAAACAAACATTTGAAGTAGAAGTTCTTAAATTTCCATTTTCGGACCATGCCATTTTGAGCATAACATGTAATAACATGAGTGACTTTGTAAGTAATGCAAAAGAGACAACATATAATCGGGTCATTGTAGCTCCTAACTATAATGTTGACAAATTTTGTGATGCACTGGCTCAATTTGATTGGGAAAAACTGTTAACTGATCCTAAGTTAGATAATGCAAGCTTGAAGTTTGAATGTTTTTTCAAGAGTTTTTGTAGCATAATGAATTTGTTTGTTAAAGTCCAAAAAAAGAAATAAAAATGAAAATAATTTTACTGTGTATAAAAAACACAATAATTGGTATACAAAGGAGTTAAAAGAAATTAAAAATTAATTGTATCTTACTTTTAAATGATCTTTACAGGATTAATAATTCACCTGAAGAAGTAAAGAGACTTTTGTGTAAATGTATGGAATGGGTATCAGAGAAGCTAAGCATGAATTTAATGCTAGGTTTATCCAGAATAGTGACAACAAATGTAAGGCAGCTTGGGCTATTGTTAAAAGTGTGTCTAATAACAGGAAAGTAGATGAACAAATAACTGTACTGCCAGATGATTTTAATAAGTATTTTGTTGATGTGGCTGGTGAAGTTAGAAAAAGTATCGCCAAAACTCTGGTCTCCTCACAAAAACTAATGTTAAATTATAAAATTCCCTCTGCTAGGTTTATGTGGGAAGAGGTGACTTGTAATGATATAATAAAAGTAGTGGGCCGGATGAAAAACTCTCGAAGTCAGGATATATATGGCTTATCAAATAATTTGTTGAAGAAAATTATTTATTACATAGTAGAGCCCCTCACTTATTGTATGAATTGGTGTTTGCAGGATGGTGTTTTTCCTGAGCAACTGAAAGTGGCTAAGGTGATTCCTATCTATAAAAATGGCCCAAGAGTTGACCCAAGTAGTTATAGGCCAGTGTCATTGGTACCTGTGTTGGCAAAAGTTGTGGAGTCAGTTGTCGGTAATCAGATTGGCAGATACTTTGAATGTTTGGATTTGTTCACTGCATCACAGTATGGGTTTAGAAAATCCAAATCGACTACGCAGGCAGTGGATTCCATAATTAGGGAGGTTATCACAGTTTTTGAAGATAAAGCTAGTGCACAGGCAACTTTTTGCGATCTGACTAAGGCCTTTGATTGTATCGATCATGGTATATTGTCTGATAAACTGCAATATTATGGTTTCATTAATAATCAGCTAAAATTTTTCAAGTCATATTTGGAAGGTAGGAAGCAGTTGGTTTTTACTGAAAGTGGGTTTTCTTCTATCTTAAATATTAAAGCTGGTGTTCCGCAGGGATCTGTATTGGGACCTATTTTGTTTTTGATTGCTGTTAATGATTTACCTGATAATGTTGAAGCACATTGTAGCATGTACGCAGATAACACAACATTTTTGACAATAAGCAAAATGATGTCAATAAATTACAAACAATGATAGCTAGCACAGTAGCCAGTGCTTCCGAGTAGTTTAGGGCGAATGGGCTTCTTCTGAATGATGTTAAAACGAAACAATTGATTTTCAGTTTGAAAAATGTTGATTCTTGTAATGCAGAGGAGAGTGTTAAATTTTTGGGTATTTATGTTGATAGGCAGTTGACATGGACTCCACATATTAATTTTGTGGTTGGGAAACTTTCAAAAATTGTCTTCTTGTTGTGTAGGCTACATGAGGTTATTGGAGAAGGGTGTTTGAGAAATGTTTATTTTGCATTTTTTCAGTCAATTATGTCATATGGGATTGTATTGTGGGGAAACAGCTGCAGAATAAAAGATGTACTGATAATACAAAAAAAAGCTGTAAGAGCTCTGACTAAGTCTCATGGGAGAATACATTGCAAGCCTCTTTTTGTTAGTTTGAATATTCTCACAGTAATCAATTTGTACTTTGTATGAAGTGGTTAGGTATACAATAAGTAAACATGATGAACTGCCCAAGAGACATGAAATTCATAAATACAATACAAGAAATAGAAGGGAAATAAACATGAGATACTATAGGCTGAACAAATCATCAAACTGTCATTTGTCGGTGGGTTTAAAAGTATACAACAAGATTAGTAATAACCTTGATGCTACCCCAAGTAAAAAATGTTTAAGAAGGTATTATGCTTGGCTTGTCGAGAACCCCTTTTATTCATTACAGGAATTTTATACACTTAAGAATGATATGATAAATGTTTAACCTATTTTTGAAGTGATAACTTCTATTGGCCCGTTGGGCACTTTCGACTTGGCTATGTTTTCGAAATCTCGCGTCACGCCAGATTTCTCGCGAGATCTTGCATCACGCCAGATTTCCCGCGAGATCTCGCGTCACGCCAGATTTCTCGCGAGATCTTGCATCACGCCAGATTTCCCGCGAGATCTCGCATCACGCCAGATTTCTCGCGAGATCTCGCGTCACGCTTTTGTTTAGACACAAGTCAGATCGTGGAGAGGGAATATTATTAATACAATATTTACATTTATTAGCATAGCAATCAAATTAACACATAAGAATTAGTTAATATAATATAACAGCTGATTTCGCCCATCATCTGTAATTCTTAAACAAAACCCAGCGTAGATTATATTTTGGGATTATGTTTACAACTTCAACCATTAAAATTTCTTGTGATGTTAATTTTCTTATATATTAGTTATACAACTAATGTAGGCTTCTATAACTATAAGTTATATGGGCTTCTACACGTTATAAGATTTGCTTTGGGGTTATAAACTGTATATAAAACTAACCTTTGATCATCAATATATTCGTTTATACAAATTTAAAGAAGGATACCTACTGTTTAACTACGCAAACATTCGTACATCTTTGTATAACATATTTGATTATTAATTTCTTTACTGTAATATTAACAACTTCTAAATCATTTGATCTATCAATATGAAATAAAAGGTAACTAAAAGATAATATTTTTACCTTTCTTTAAATATATAATAACGGATATAAATAAACAATTTGAACAAATAGGCCTACAGTTTTATAATCCTTATAATTGTACACATTTACCGAGTTAAAAATCCCCGTAGTCATATTGTTATGTGTAAGTAATAGTGTATGTGTGTAGAGATTTTTAATGTTTAGAAACATGAGGTTAAATTAAAATTTCAATCTTGACTATGTCTATTGTACTAAATGTATCGAATGGCAAATAAATTATTATTATTATAATTATCAGTTACATATTGAATTATTCTTAGAATTCCATGTAGAATGTATACACTAATACCTCACTCAAAATCATTAGTCACTAAATAAATAATGCTTACATTATAATGATCACTATTTTTCGCATACTTATTATAATAAAATATATTAATATTATAAAAATTATAATAACGTATTATTATATACTATGTATCGTGTAGTTCCATCTCTACGCGCCTACTTGTCTATATATATTATGTATCGCCTTTTCCATCTTCACGCTCTGACCTGTGTCTACGAAAAAAGTTTGCGTGACTCGAGATTTCAGAAACAAAGTCAAGCGAAAGGGCACAACGGGCCAATAAAAGTTATCACTTCAAATATTAAACAAATACCTACAAGTTCTGCAATTAAATTCTTAAGTGAAAAGTAGCAATTGAAAATTAAATTAATAAACAATTTGAGTATAG
>JAGFPH010005698.1:0-12801 GCA_018207615.1 Philaenus spumarius
CACTGTTGTTGTTCCAAGCGCACCGTCCAGCTATGGAGGAAAATATTTCTAAAATTATCAACGACAGTTATTTTACCAGTGAAATAACCGATGACTTAAGGGAAGTATGTGAAGATTATTTTGCAAACCCAGTTAGTTCTTCATCAGATTCTGAGCTTGAGGATCATGAGAGTCAGGAAGACGCTACAGAACTTAATCGTTCAAGTGAAGATGTCGAATATTTTAATATTGGTGATATACCCACCCTTGAGGTAAGCCTTTCTTATATTATTTATAAAATTTTTACTGTTAAATTTATTTTTCATTCAAGAGTATGAATTGTGTAATATAATATTTTCTTTAATGTTGAATATTCATTAAACAAGTTACATTAATCTACTTACTTGCTCTTTACACTTTCGACAATAATAATAACAATAAAAATAATATAATAATACAATAAAAATAAATTTTAATTATTGTAGAATAACGAATTTCATAAACATTTTTGTGTAAATGTGTTGTATTTTCTTCAATACTAAAATATTCAACAAACTAGATACATTTTTTTACAGACTTAACTTACTATAAAAACTAATTACGCTTATTAGCAATTTTTTTATATTAGTATTAATAAAATTGTATTGCACAGGATATTGAAAATGCCGAAGAAAACCTCATGATGAGCGATAACATTTCTATTGAAGAAATTTCGGTTGACGTACTTGATGGCGAACCAGAAATGATTGGAGATGACGTGGTAAACGATGCAGATCAAGAAATTTGGGTGAGTGTATAATCAATTTTAATCGTTACACGTAAAAGCGTTGTATCAAAATTATAAGCATTACGATTTCAGCTGCATCGAGAGAGCTTATAATGGAGGGTAATAATTTTAACGCTGCAATCTGTGTTGTAACTGACAAACCTTTATGCCAATAACATTGATTGATACAACTAATTAAAAGTAAACAATCGAAATAGCATAATAAATAAGTTTATGATCGTTTGAATTAAAGTGTCTACAAACTACATGATGTAGTTGGAAGTCATAGGTGCATTGCAGGTCAGTCCAGAGACGTTAGGCCTACTTAGTATAAATTGTAAGAGCAAACCAAAAAAATCATTAAACCCATTTTTTAAGTTTGTTACAATTTAGTAAAAATACTTTTTAAAAATAATGATGTAATGAATATTTTGCCTTAAAGTATAACTATTTTTTTTTCAGATACCGGTTCTTCAAGAGGAACTTGTCACCGTGTTTGACGCAGAAATAAGAAGTATAAAAGTAGAGGGATGCTGTCGGCGGAAATGCAGCGACTCGTTTACGCTGGATGAGTTATTGAAGAGCTTTTTGGATAGCAGTAGTCTAGATTATTATAATGAAGGTACGAATCAACTTGATTTAGTAGTATTAGGACAGATCCGTGCCTTGTGTAGGCAGAGCAATGAAGTAAAAACTGGGAGCGGATCTAAGGAGAAAGAGAGACAAAGGCTGCGAATGATATACACATTGTCTGGCCAAACTGTCTGTGAGAGGTTGTTCCTAGCCGCAAATGCAATAAAAATAAAACGATTCAAACGTTTATTGAAACATTTTAAGGTTCATGGTATGGAACCCCCTGTACACAAAAACTTTAAGCGAACACCAAAAAACACACATACTAAAGAAGACACTGAAAATGTTGTTCTTTTCATTAGAAATTATGCAGAAGAGTCGGCTCTTTTTATGCCGGGGCGTTTAGCTAATCATAAAACTATTGTAAAACTACTTCCCTCTTCTGATTCAAAAATGTCCTTGTTTAGAAAATACAAACAAGCATGTGTTGAGTTGTCTAAAAAGTTTGTTGGGTCGTCAGCGTTCCGATCTATTTGGAACATTTTCTGTCCTGATGTTGTTATTATGAAGCCTCGGTCAGATTTATGCGAATTTTGCCAAAAAAGCATGACGACCTTCACCAAACTTCGAGGATGTTCTGAAGCTGACAAAGCAGAGTTTATTAAATAAACGGTATCAGGAAACTGACACATACTTTCTCCCTCATTATAGAAACTTAATAAAAAAAATACTATTACCAATTTATTGTGATTTTTTTATTTTTAACAGTCATTTTCCCATAAAAATCCATAAAATAATGGAAAAATCAACGTTTCTCAAAAACGGCTCGAACGATTTTGATTAAAATTTTACAGCTTATAGTACTTTAGGTCCCTAATAAACTATAACATTTTAATCAAAATCGTTAAAGCCGTTTTTGAAAAAAGTTAATTTTTCCGATATTTTATGGGTTTTTATGGGAAAATTACCCTTAAAAATAAAAAATTCACAAAAATGAAAAAAACGCCTGGAGATACCGTGGATTAGTACCTCCATACCAAATTTCATCAAAATCGGTCGACTGGTTTAGGCTCTAGGTCTGATAACATCCACACAGACACACAGACACACAGACACACATACAGACACACACACAGACATCACTCCGAAAACCACTTTTTTAGGTTCAGGGGGACCCAAAACGGATATTTCCACCAAAAACTCAAACTCGAAAATTTTGACGAATACAATACTTTCTCCATATACTATGGTATAGGGGGAGAAAGTAAAAATGCCAAGATCATCTGAATGTTGTAAACATTGAAAGAACAGGTTACAAAACTTTGATAAAAGACACGGTTGACAATTTTAACATAGACTTAGTTGAGTTTGACGAAAATGGTTTAGCAAAACCAAATTCCTATGATGGAAAAATACATTATAGCTTTGACTTTGCACAACAGGTGCACATTCCATTTGATTCTCAACAGCCAGGACCCATCTATTTTCTTACTCCCTACAAAATAGGGATTTTTGGAATCATGAACGATACCGTCAAAACTCAACATAACTTTTTAATCCCCGAAGCTATTCAAATTTCCAAAGGTGCAAATGCGATTGTCAGTTTTCTCCATTATTATTTAGAAAATCATAGTTTCGGGGAAAAACATCTAACATTACACGCAGATAATTGCGTCAGCCAGAACAAAAATAACATTCTTATGGGGTATTTAACTTGGAGAGTACTGAAAGGGTTAAATGATTCTATCACCCTTTCCTTTCTTCCAGTCGGGCATACCAAATTTGGCTGCGATTGGGCTTTTGGTTTATTTAAAAAAAAATTTAGAAAGGGAAAAGCCAGCTCATTGGGCCAAGTTGCAGACATCGTTGAGAAATCCACTAACACAGGCCTTGACAAATCCATAATAGCTGGGACTGAGCAAGGCGAAGTTTATGTTCATTTATTCGATTGGCTCAACTATTTCCGAAACAAAAAATGGAAAGCGATAAAAAATATTACAAAGTTCAGCCACTTCCATTTTAGCTGTAGCCAAAAGGGCAAAGTATTAGTTAAAACTGGATTAGGTGACCCCGAACAAGAACGGGTAATTACTTCTTCCGAGGAATTGCCAACCGATTTTCCTAAAGAAATCAAACCGGAAGGATTAACATACCAAAGGAAGAAGTATTTGTACCAAAAGATTAGGGAGTTTGCTGACGACGAATTGAAGGACTTACTATGTCCTAATCCAGGACCAGAACCTGAAGATGGAGTAAATGAACCTGATCCAGATCGTCCAGAGGCTTCCGATAAAGATGTTGCTGCAGGTCCAAGTACTCAACCTCCAAAAAAACGATCAAAAAGAATAAAAAAATAAAAAATAATCTTCTAGCATTGACACTTTGTATGCTGCAGACTATTAATAACTTGTTTTACTAATGTAGTATATAATTACAAATATAATAAAACCTTTGTATTTTTTAATTAGGTAGTAATACACTTTATCTTTAAAATGTTGGTTTTTTTTTCAACCCCAATCCATTTAAGGGAGGTTAGGCTAACAATGTAAATAATTATCTCAAATTCAATCATCAATTATTATTCTGCTTTAAATTCCTGACAAAATGATGTAAAACATGGCAAATAATCCAAGTAGTATAAAAAATATCTTTGCTTGAAAATTAGAAAACTTTGGAGCGCGATTTCTTAAAACTAAGAATTTTAAAATAAAAACTTTAAACACCTATAACTTTGGCATTTTTTAAGATATCTTAATAATTCTTTCACCAGTGTGTTTGGTTAATAGTCTAGATTAAGAATATACCAATAACTCAATTTTGAATTTTTGGAAGTTAAGGTCCCTTTTCCCTTTTCATGGCAGTGAAAATAATTATAATTATTGTAAAGACCTATTTTACATTATTGAGGAGCTGCAACGATAAACCCAACTATAACAGCTTCATAAATAACAGCTGGTTTACCTCATCATCTGTAATACGTTAACAAATCCTAGCATAGATTATTGACCGAGCATAAGCGAGGTCTTCGTTTTAACTCGACCGTTCGGCATTTCGTCTGTGTGTCTGTATGTCTGTGTGTCTGTGTGTCTGTCTCACGATTACGGCCAAACGCCTTGATCGATTTTGATGATTTTTTGCATGAATGTTCCTTATTCCTAGGCCGAGCCATGTATATATAAGGTTTTTTCCATTTTTCATTTTTAACGCCTTAAATAAAATAAAAATGGCGGCCGGACCGTTTCTCTCAGTGTAAGCTTTTTTCCAAAACCAGTTTGTGGCTTAACCGTAAGTCGAATTCAAAAACTAATAACATTTTGCAATAATTTTTTTCCGTATCTCTAACGGTAAGCTCACAAAATGGCCGTAAACTTCGAATTTGTTAAAAACCGTCCAAGTTTTTGTATTTCAACCATGTTTTTATACGTTTATTCTAAACCAATTCAAAATTGTTCCATAGCTTTTTTGTAGATAAAGGTTCATAGAATTCATATATGCCAGTAAAAACAAAAAAAATTATTGAAGTAAAATTAAGAAAGTTATTAGCTCAAGAAACAATCACGTTTACTAAGTAACGAAAGGAAAATGTTTAACTTTAGGCCTATATTCTATATAAAAAGTAGTAAAAATTATTGTATTTTTTCATAAATGTAAAAAAGTTTCGTAATTTAGTTCTAAATAGAATTGTATACAAATATTTAACAATTTCAAATTTCTTATTTTGAAAACACCAGTTTTTATGTTCCTACTGCAAGACTGCTAACAAAACTAGGCCTGTTTTGAATAGTAATTTAGGAATATATCATTTGCCCAAAAATGACATATTATTATAAGAAAGTGTAGAGGATAAATCAAAGAATTGAACTGTATACCTGTAAATTATCATTGTAAATTTCATAAAAGTATTTGACTTAGCTTTACTTGAATTACAAAATGAGATGAAACCTCGCGGCGATAAAGGACATACAAAAATGACCGTAGGACACCGTGGGAAGTGTTGGTACATGGGTTGAGATCACTATCACGACGTTTTAACATCGTTTGTTTTCATTATTTCTAATATTGGAATATGATATGGAACTTAAGTTAACTTAAATGATACATTGTTAAGTTTGAGTTATTTAAGTATGTAAGTATTTAATTGTATGTTTCCCCTCAATAAAGCCATATTTGTAGCTACCTTACGCATTATTAACCTAAATAAAACCAATGCTCCCTAAAAGAAAATTAAGAAAAATTAAGTGAAGCTACACGTAGATACATTAAACCGATTAAACATCAGGCCCCTCAGTTCACCGGATTGCCGAAATTACATAAAGAACACATACCCATAAGACCGTTAATAAATTACACATCCGCGCCATGCTATAAAACAGCGAAGAGGCTAGAGAGAATTATAATAAATTGTGCCACCTTTGAAAACAACAATAGCATAATAAACACAACAGATTTCATAAACAAAACTAAAAATATCAAGATCCTTCCAAATTACAAAATCCTATCATTCGATATAGTCAATATGTACACCAATATTCCAATAGCTGAAACTATACAAATTGTTGGCGATTACCTCACCAAGACCAACAAATTAAATGAAGAGCAAATAAATGAATTAAAGATGCTATTGCAAACGTTGTTGGAACAAAACTATTTTACTTTCAATAACGCCTTCTATACACAAGAAGAAGGTTTAGCCATGGGCTCACCAATATCAGGACTATTGGCTGACATATATTTAAACTATTATGAAAATAAATATTTATTATCCGATAAAAATAAATATAGACACAAAATAATTTATTACGGTCGTTACGTAGATGACACATTTTTAGTATTTAATGGAACTAACAGACAAATATCCGGACTTCTGAAATACATGAATGATATTAAACCGAACATCCAATTCACACTGGAAATGGAAAGGCAAAATCAACTCAACTTTCTCGATTTAACATTAACAAAAAACACAAACAGGTTACAATATAAAATATATCGCAAACCTACTACCACAGACGTTACCGTACACGCCGATTCACACCACCCTTATTCACAAAAGATGGCAGCTTTTCATAGTTTTGTCCACAGACTTATCACGGTACCTATGAACAAGGATGATTACCAAAGCGAAATCAATATCATTAAACATATAGCTGTGGCAAACGGGTACAATACTATAACTATAGACAAGTTGATTAATAGACATATCAAAAAGAAAAAGAACACGAAACGCTCTGAGAATGACACTACCATAAAAAACAGCTATATTTCTTCAGAATATACTAAATATTTACCAAATGTCTTACAAAACGTTTTCAAGAAACATAATATAACCATATCATTCCGTACTAATAATAACTTATACGCTTCGTTAAAACCAAAAATTATCACCCCAATAGAGGAAAGGTCCGGAGTATACAGAATTAATTGCCAAGATTGTGACAAACATTATATCGGTCAAACAGGGAGAACGTTTAAGGAACGTTATAAAGAACATCTCCCTAACAAGAGCTCTGTTATCAATAGGTCAAATTATGCACGTCACCTCATTGAATCGGATCATAAGCCGGGAGACTTCAACTCAACAGTAGAAGCCTTATACACGTGTACAAAAGGAAGAATAATGAATGCTATAGAGGAGTTTGAAATATATAAAACATTCAAAATAAAACCAGATGACGTATTAAACGACAAACTTACCTTCAACTCCCACTATTTGTACGACACGGCTATCAACCATTTGTATAAAACATACAGAGATAACGATCAGTAGGCTGCACTGCATTATACTGACCGGACGTTGAGATGCGGCTTATTTCTTGTATTTATTCGTGTGACGAACTGTGTTTGTGTGTTAGTGTGCGTGTGTAAATGTGTGTGTTTATAAAATTTTAATGTTTTTAATTTTCGACGAACTCACCAGAGGGATGACCAGATGATGGAGTTACGGCTCCGAAACATGTCGTCTTAAACTAAACGACAAGGAGTCACAAGACGGACTTAAGGTAAATAATTAGTATTAATTATCTGTGACTCGGACCATAATCATGCAATGCAGTATAGTTTAACGGGTATACCTCTGAAATGGACATCGTGCATCAACATTTCGTAAATTGTGTTAAAAATGGACATTGTGTTTCCTCATTTCGTAAGTTGTGTTAAAAGGTTTACACTTTTCCCGTGTGGTCTTAAGCACACATTTACATTTTTTTATTTGCTTCATTCTTTGACAACCTAAAAAAAAAACAACACACTACAAAAATCATACGTATTTTAAACTACTACTATCTTGGGCTTTTGGTCTGAATTATTGCAATTTTAATAGAATTATAAACGTTTAAGCTTCTGTTAATTTAATATAGGCCTACTGTAGAAGAAAACTTAAATAAAACTTGCTTAAATTGTAAAGTTAACAACAATAGTTTTACCTAAATGGACTGTATTTAAAATGTTTGGGGTTACAATCGTTGATTTAATAATTGGGCCAGTGATCAAAATGTATGATCTTTTGTTTTGTTTTCAATTAGGCCTGTATAGACACACGAAAAAAGATTTTGAAACAACCCTTTTTTCGGTCAAAAAACCCCAAAAATCAGTTATTATTATTATTATTATTACTAGCTAAACAAGAATTTTTGAAAGATGCTGTTTTTGCGTATGGTAGGGTACATTAAGGGCTACAAATAAGTCAAATTTTATCAAAATCGTTAGAGCCGTTTAAAAAAAAAATAACTGATTTTTGGGGATTTTTTGTCCAAAAAGGGGGTTGTTTTTCTAAAATTTTCAAAACATTTTTTTGCGCATCTATACAGGCCTAATTGACATGTCTGGTGCAAATTTGTTCGAAATCGATCGAATAGTTTTCTCTCTAGCTGTATACAAACAGGCAGACATTTTGTAAAAAACACTTTTTACTTTCTCCCCCTTATACCCTCGTAGTATTTGGAGAAAGTATTGTTTTCGTCCAAATTTTCGAATTTGAATTTTTAGTAGAATTATCTGTTTTGGCGCTCCCTGAACCCCAAAAAATTGTTTAGTGGAATTATCTGTGTTGGTGCTTCCTGAACCCAAAAATATTTTGAGTGGAATTATTTGTTTTGGTGGTCCCTGAACATCACAAAAAAAAGTGTTGTCTGTCCGTGTGTCTGTTAGGATGTGTACAGAGCTGGAGACCATACCAACGGTCCGATTTTGATGAAATTTGGTATGTAGGTGTAGTTCTGGATTATCTCCAGGCTTTTTTTCATTTTTTTAAAATTTTTGATTTTTAATGGGTTTTACCCCCCCAAAATTCCAAAAAATGAGAAAAATTCTAAATTTCTCAGAAACGATTCTAACGATTTTGACAAAATTTTGTTTATTTGTAGACCTTAATGTACGCTACCATATGCAAAAAACTGCATCTTTCTAAAATTCTCGTATAGGTAATAATAATAATATCTGATTTTTGGGGGGTTTCGGACAAAAAGAGGGTTGTTTTTCAAAAATTTTCAAATCTTTTTTTTTGATTTATGGGGGCCCAAAACGGATATTTCCACAAAAATTTCAACATCGATATTTTTGCGATCATTATACTTTCTCTATACTATAGTATAGTGAGAAAGTAAAAATAAACATTTTCAACGACTTCTAACCTCAAAAAAAGTCATATAGCCTACATTAGCTGTTCTATAACACATTCACTTAATATTTAAGGTTATATTTTTTCTCATGTGTATGAAATTAATATGCACGCGATTTTTCAAGGTGTCTTACTAGTTGTATTATTAGCTATTTTCAATAATAAATTATCAGTTAAACAATCCATATTTATTTACTATAGCGAACATTGTAAGACGATAGATAAAAAAAAGATTACTGTGCGAGAGAGAGACGAGGAGACGAAACAAGAGAGAAAAATAGTTTAGCTACATGTTAGTGGCAAGTTTACACTTTCTTCCACCCGTCCCACTGACAGGCCGTGTTTTGTCAAAGTTCGGCCTTAAATTGCAATCTCCTACATGACCGTTGGAAACAGAACTTTATAGAAGCAATAAACCTCAGGAATGTTTGCCCGGGGTAAACACTTTATTAGTTCAGAGGTCTTCCGCAAAACTACAATACAAGTTGCAGATACCGGCCCGAATACTGGCACTTGAGCAAACCGCTACTAACCTGACTAAAAACATCAGTTCCCGGTACATCTCTGTTTAGCACGTTCACTGCTAAGGACGCACGCGTGAGCTTGACACTGAAAAATATGAGAAGCGGCCGACGCACAGTGCATTGCACGCCAACCGCAGTATTGGTAGTATTTTCAATACACAGAGCATTGCGTACTTCGCGCGCCAACCAGCATATTGGGAGTATTTTAAATACACAATGCATTGCGTGCTTCGCACGCCAACCCCCGTATTGGGAGTATTTTCAATACATAGTGCATTACGTGCTTCGCACGCCAACCCCCGTATTGGGAGTATTTTCAATACACAGAGCATTGCGTGCTTCGCATGCCAACCCCCGTATTGGGAAAATTGTCAATACACAGAGCATTGCGTGCTTCGCACGCCAACCCCCGTATTGGGAGAATTTTCAATACACAATGCATTTCGTGCATCGCACGCCAACCCCCGTATTAGGAGAATTTTCAATACACGGTGTATTGCGTGCTTCGCACGCCAACCCCTGTATTGGAAGAATTTTCTATACACAGAGCATTGCGTGCTTCGCGCGCAAATTTTAAGCCTACGCGCGTCCACTTTAAAATATTAGTGATTATTACATAGAAAGGTTAAAAAATAAAGTAATTTATGCACATTTAGAATATAAATAAAAGAAATAAAAGGATAGCTCCTAGCATAGGAAATACGAAATTTGCGTAGCAGTGAACGTGTTAGGAGTGAAATAAACATCCACTGGTTCGTTTGAAGGATGAGTCACGTTAGAAAGCGGTGTAGGATAATGTTTTTTCATTCCACATTCCCCCCCACCACCGGCCGAGGGCGGGGCCAAGAGCCAGGATTCACGCCGATATCGTGTAGGGGAGACCGGGGCAAGATGACGAGCGGGGTAAGATGACTAATGTCATGTTTTGAAAAATTGGTAATAGGTAGCAGCACCGTACGTAGTATGGTGGCTCACCACACGACAGGAATATAAAATACTTGCAGCCATTTTATTTCATATTATGTGAAACAGTCCAAGAAGGAAACACGTTTTTATTGATGTCTGATGTTATTTTTGTCACTCAGGAAATAAGCTTTTAGTCAAACAAAGGTAAGTTAAATCAAATAATGTTTATATTAATTTGAAGGTAGTTACATATCCTACATTTATGTGGTATTATATTTTTAATTGCTAAATATTTTTAGACTGCATAACCTAAAACATTTGATAGTGTAACTCGGGGCAAGATGACGGGGGCAAGATGACGGGGGCAAGATGACGACCTCGTCATCTTGCCCCGGGCTTATTTATTTCATTTTTTTTATTGTTTTTCTAAAGGATATAATGAATATTACTTTGGTAAACGGTATTGATCTACTTCACAAATCGTGTATAGTAATACTAACAAAACAAATATACATTAAAGCTTGATATAGGCTAACACTTGAAAATTTTCAAAACTTCAGAACGACTTTCCAATAATTTTTTTCTTTGTAGATGGTACGAAACTATAAAAAAAAGTCTACACGAGGAGATTGGAACCTAGATAATATAAATAAGGCAATTATAGAAGTAATAGAAGGAAGAATGTCATGTCTTGGAGCTTCAAAAGAATTCAATGTTCCGGAACCAACCTTAAGACGTAGAGTGAAGAAATCTGAAGAGGTAGGCCTAACTAGTATTATTCAGACATAATTGTAACCATATTTTCTGCATTACATCTATATTTTAAATATAATAACCTCTAACAATTAAGCCATGTAGTCTATTCAAGTTTTAAATTGTTGCAGGAGCAGCTATTCATCTAGGAAGATTTAGAAATGTTTTCAATGAGCAAGAACTAAAGGAACTGAAGGCTTACTTAACAGAAATGGACCTAAGGTTTTTTGGATTGACCAAAAAGCAATTCAGATCTTTTGTTTTTGAATACTAAACCAAACCATACTGAATTTCGTATTAATTTTTTATTCCTTTTATGTGATCGTCAACTTGCCCCATAGCAAATGTCATCTTGCCCCATATAAGGGGCAAGATGACTAATATGTAATAGTTTTTTCAAGGGCTGAAAAAATGAAGAAATTATCTTTTATATTAGGTTATTTTATTGGTTTTAGAAAGAGTAGGAAGTAATCTTACTATTTATATTGTTATACAAACCAAAACTAACTTTATAGGATTTTCAAAAATAAAAAACTCTTAACGTCGTCATCTTGCCCCGGTCTCCCCTACATGGCCGTCTTCGTGCACTGGATTCAACATTTCCGTCATTTGCAGAAAGGAAAAAACCTTACGTTTAATTTTAACTACAGAGTAGATGACCCCACTGCGTGCTTCTCACGCCGACTCCGTGCTTGCACCACTGTGAGCTGAATCATTTAACGTCGCCTATATTTCAAATAGGCCTTGTACGAAGTGATTCGGGATAACACGGAAAAACTTTCAGGACAAGTTCCGCTTTTGAAAATAAAGAGAAAAGTTAATTTAAATATATGCTCGGAAATGCTTCATTTTCCACTTATTCGCCATTTTTTTTACAAAATACTTAATATTTCTGGAAGTAGGAAATATACTGAACGCAAATTTTGGATGCGTGTTTGGTATGACATCTTTTACCCGTGTACAAAAAACCAAATCGTTTTAGTATAGCTGACCCGTACGGCGTTGCCCGTGGTGGTTGGCATTTTCAGTATTTTTAACGTAATTGTATTCTCTTTAAGTGTTCAGTCAGTGAGTGGTATTTGGCTTAGATATATATATATATAGATCTTAAATGATAAAAGCACTATTGTCATAATAATAAAAGATCTGAAATTATGATTTTAGTAACTTTGATCCCCCCAAACCCCTCCTAAAATTTTGAAATTTTTCATACCCTTTCTTAGTAAGCACCTATGGCCCTAGAGGAAGCTACATACCAAATTTCATTCCAATCCGTTGGGTAGTTTTGAAGAAATCGTGATTTAATAACTTTGACCCCCCAAACCCCCCTTAAAATTTCGAATTTTTTCAAACTTTTTCTTAGTAAGCACCTATGGCCCTAGAGGAAGATACATACCAAATTTCATATCAATCCGTTCGGTAGTTTTGAAGAAATAGTTTTTTAATCATTTTGATCCCCCCAAACCCCCCTAAAATTTTGAATTTTTTAAAACCCCTTTTCAGTAAACACTTATGGCCCTAGAGGAAGCTACATACCAAATTTCGTTCCAATCCGTTCGGTAGTTTTGAAGAAATCGTGATTTAATAACTTTGATCCCCCAAACCCCTCCTAAAATTACGAATGTTTTTAAACCATTTCTTAGCGAGCGCCTATGGCCCTAGAGGAAGCTACATACCAAATTTCA
>JAGFPH010005698.1:12901-26608 GCA_018207615.1 Philaenus spumarius
TAAGACTTCCAGTAGGTGGAAATAACTTATTCTCCAACGAAGAATTTCCTCTAAAACAGTTATTCGTTGTAGAATTGGCGTCCCGAAACGTGGGACCCGAAATATTCTAAAACGAACAATTCAAGAAAATTCAAAACTAAGGTTGTTCGTTGTAATATATATTTGTGTTCGCACTCTAGCGGCCGCATTTTAAGTCCGATTTGGTCCAAATTTGGTACACGTGTTGGTTGTCTACGTCGTTCGGACGAGTTCGTTAGCCAAAAAAATCCAACAACCGGAAGTACGTTTTTTAACCGGAAGTAACTATTGTTTTAGATTTTTACTACGAGAATTATTTTTTTTAGAGGTTTTTTCTAAAAATATAAATGTAAGATGTTATTCTGCACATTTTGTCTTTTTACGCGACCTTATAGCTAGCTTGGTTCCCCCAAAATCGACCAAAACGTAAAATACCATAAAAGTACCCGGTTCGAAGCCAAGTGGTGCAAACTCGCGAGGCCACTAGGAGGAAACAAATTCTACTAATATATTACGTACACACAGACAGCTGTTCAACGCCTTCGTGAGTAGATTTATTTCCTAAATTGTTGGTTGAAACCCTAAAACATAGGCATATAAACTTAATTTTGGAAATTTGCTCAACTCACGTCAGCGGTTCAGCTGCGTGGTCGAATGAGATATAATAACGATTTTAACAAAGAAACAAACAAACGGGAGTAACAATACAAACTACATATTGATACTATTCACATGTATTAAATAAATAAACTTTTGTCATCAGGTGTAATGTTTGCGGCTATTCTCGGTTGAAAGCGATAAACTAAGGACAGAACAACAAGCGAAGACAAGATAAACTTTTCCTTAAAAATCAATGCCTGTCAATTCTTAGAATTAAGGAAAGTTTTTATTTGTATCGCTATTAAAATTAAAGTCAGCTGATCTCAATAATTTAGTTAGTGCTGTAAACGTAAACTATGTTGTCATTGTACTTCAGGAATGTTACTGAGAAACGATTGGTTATTTTGAAAAAAAAATTACATTTATTATTAATATTTTAATCACAGTGTGATCAAAAGTCTCTTTCATCACACGGGCCAAAAGTAGCTTTTCGATCCGCGCTCATTTTCCGACCTCTGCTTCGCCTCGGTCGTTAAACTTGGGCTCGTATCGAAAAAGCGTCACTTTTGGTCCTAGTGATGAAACATACTATTACTAAAAATTTCACAATCTCACACATTTTATTAGGATTGCTTAGTGAATACGGTCACTACAATCAAAAATATTAAAATTTGGTAGCTACCCCTTTACAATGAATTTAAATTGCACTGACTTCCTACAAGTTATAAAGTTAAAATTGAGTAATTAATAATGTTTTAAGTGATTAATAATTCGACCACGCAGCTGAACCGCTGACGTGAGTTGAGCAAATTTCCAAAATTAAGTTTATAGGCCTATGTTTTAGGGTTTCAACAAACAATTTGGGAAATAGGTCTATTCACGACGGTGCTGAATAGCTGCGAAATGGTTCGCACGCCATTCCGCATATTGGGATTATCTTCAATAAACAATGCATTGCGTGCTTCACACGCCATTCAGCATATTGGGAGTATCTTCAACTCCCGTATTGGGAGAATCTTTAATACACAATGAAGGATAAAGAAGAAAGGGCGAAGAAAGATAAAGAAGAACTGGAGGCCAGGGCGAAGAAGGAAAAGGAGATAGAGGAGGCCAGGGCGAAACGGGAGGAGGCCAGGCGGAAAGAAAAGCGAGAAGAGTTGGAGGCCAGGCAGCAGAGGGAACAGGAAGAGCGGGAAAGGAAAGAGGAAAGAAGACGGCTCAAGGATGAAAAAATCCGGGAAGAAAAGGCAGCGGAAAGGCTACAGCGAGAGAAGGAGCAGAAAGCGTTATACGAAGTTATTTCTGGAAAGCTGGGAGACCTGGAACGAAGCCTGGAGGAAGAAAGCGTGAGGTGTAAAGAACAACACACTAAGGGAGAAGAGAAGATTAGGGAAATTGAAGGCGCTATCCATTTTCTGGAGGAAACCACAACCACCATAAAGGACCACGTAGACAAAGGGTTCCGAACAATGGAAAGTCGGGTGCAGAGCGTTGAAAAGAAGATAGGAAACGTGATAAGCCAGGGAAGTGGGAGTAGGAATGTAGGAATTGTAATGCCGCGGTTTGACAGCGAAATAAATAAAATTGAATTTTGGGGAAATAGTAAAGAGAGGCCGAAACAATTTTTAAGAGAAATAGAAGGGTTAATGGACGAGTTGAATCCTTATTTAGAAGATAGGGAGAAAATAAAATTCATAAGACGCCATCTAAAGGGATACGCACTCGAATGGTATAATATAACAGATCGCGAAGAGATGAAGTATGCCGAGTTTAGGGAGGCTTTTTTGAGTAATTACTGGTCGCTCCAAAAACAAAAAGCGGTCAGGAATTATATAGAAAATAATAGGTATGTAGAAAGGGGAAACGCTAGCAGAACCGAATATTTCTGTATGGTAGTAAACAAAGCGCGAGATTTAGAACCCCCCCTACCTGAAGGTTTCCTTGTATTCACGGTGATGCAACATTTCAGCGAGCAAATAAGATTAGCCAGCATAGGTAAACCTAGCGAAACCATTCAAGACGCGATAGAGTTCTTAAATAATGTAGACATGATTGAGGAAAATCGGCGAAGTAGACCCCAGGACGCTCAGGAAACGGAAAACAGGCAAAATTTCACACCTCGGAATAAGCCACCAATCCACAGATCCTATGCTCAAAACCCAAGTAACTCTAATCACCCAAACTCCAATAAACCACGTCCTTCCAACTCAAATCCTAACCAGAAGCCGAAAAACTAAGAAATGAGGTTCTGACAAAGGATAGATTTTTTCGGAATGACAGGGCCGATGAAAAAACAAAAAAACAAAGAAATAATATTAAAAAATTAAATACGCGTGTAAACACCGAAAATTTAGGAAATAAAAAAGTTACTCCTTGTAGTAGAATCGAACCTGAAGTAGGCGAAAAAATCGTCGAAAAGGAGCGCGAACGTCAGCCTAAGCAGTTAGGTAGTTTAAATGTAAATATTAGGGAAGACTTGTTAGATAATAGAGATGAACCAGTTATAGAAGAAAAACCGTTAGAAGAAATACCCGCGATTCCAGTAGAACTTGGAACGAATGCTAGTTACATGGAAATTGACACCGGAGCCGAAGTAAGCGTTATCCAGCAAGATTACCTCGAGCAATTGAAGGCGGAAGATGTCAAAATCTTAGAACTACCGGTAGCGTGTTTGGAGATAATTGGTGCATTAAAAGGAAAGGTGCAAAAAATCAGCAAGCAAGTCCTAATCGAAGTTAAACTGGTTGACAAAAGCGTAGATTTACAATTTTTGGTAGTAAAAGGTCTAAAATCTAGGATAATTATGGGATGTGACCTTTTATATAGTTTACAGGCAAAAATAAACATGCAAGAAAAATTTGCAATGTTCAAAATAGGTCAGGAAAATGTTAAACTCCCGTTTATTGATAAAAAAGTTGCAATAACACGGTTAAAAGGAAAATGTTTTAATATTAATTCCCGATACTATAAAACCAATAAAAAGAGCAATTTAATTAAATCGGAGGTAATTAAATCCGACGAAGTCGAGGCAACGAATACTACACTCAAAACAAATAAAGTAAAGATTAATCAAAATAGTATGAACGAGTTAGTAAACAAAGCTGAAATCGTTAATGAACCGGAAGTAGGTGAGACAGGCATTAATGATGTAATGGAAGGGAAGTGCGGCAGCAGTCAAGACAGGAAGCCGGAGACAACAGCTAGGAAAAACAATAAGGTTAGGATACAAAACGAAGAGAGGTTGAATAAGATGATATCGAGGGAGGTGTCAGTTCAACGAAGGAAGGGGCAGAAAGCCAAACAAAATATCGTACCGAAGATGCTATCAAAAGAAGCCAAGGACGAGATTCCGCGTGATAGGGCATTAAAAAGGGTTAATGTTCCAATTAATGTTAGGTATAATGGTGAAAAGATTCCAATTACCAACAAAGCGTCGCGGCGCAACCAATGTATCCATAACTGTGAATATTCTGGTAAACGTTGTAATCAAAATAAGGCGAAGTCAAGCACTTCGCTACACTGCAATTTTTCCGACCACTCGATTAGCAATAAAAATAATAAAAAATATAAAAACAATCAATCAACACATAAACAATTAATATCTGTAGGAGGAGCAGAAACACGTAACCAAAATCTACCGTTTAGAATGCGTGGAAAAATATCGAAAGTTAGATTTAAAAACACTGCTACTTCTGATGTAAATAAGATTAAATTAAGTAGGAAACACATTAGGTTCAAAGAGAAAGTAGGCCTACTGGAAAATCAGCTGTGTGGTCTTAGACAAGGAGGGGAGACGGTAACCCGAGCAAAAGGGCAAGTAGCGATTCCAATGAAGAAATGCAACAAGATAACTTTGACAAAGGAGTATAGTCATGGGACTATACTAACGGAACAACAAGAAGGCCTACTGCAGAAATTAATAGAAAAATATAGTACAGTTTTTTCTGAATTGCCGGGACTGTGTAAAAATTGCGTTCATGAGCTGAAGGTAAATGCAACAGACATCTTTGTGAATCGTAATTACCCAATTCCCATAAATAACAAAAACAGCGTCGGACAGGAAGACCAACGGAGAGTACGAATCCAACAAATAAGGATGAATCCAGGTTTTTCACAGTTATTGCAGGATTGGAGAAACAGACAGATGGCAAACCCTGAATGCTTAGAAATAATACAGGATATTGTAAATAAAGTAGATTATAGAATTGAAAATAATGTATTATGTAAATTTGTAAATGGAATATTGAAAATTGTAGTACCAGAGAACACGGTAAAAGAATTCATAAAACACGTGCATGAAACGTACGGTCACGCAGGAAGAAATAAGATATATAACATGATTAAAAATAGGTGGCATTTTAAATATATGAACAATCGAATTATGGAAGAGATTAGAAAGTGCGATATTTGTCAAAGAGCGAAATACCCGAATCAATATTTAATAGGTCAAAGTAGGCCAATCATAACAAATAATATAGGCCGAGTAGTGGCGATTGATTTCTTAGGACCACTACCAAGAGGTTTAGGAAATGTACAACATATATTAGTGGTAGTGGATATTTTCTCTAAATATGTGAAACTTTACACAGTAAGAAATCCTACAACTGAAAATAGTATAGATAAAATGAGGCAGTACTTTGCAGAAGTTGGCAAACCCGAAAGTATCCTAACAGATTATGGCAAGGCGTTTACTTCAGGGAATTGGAAGGAGTGGATCCAGGAAGAAAGAGTTCGGCATGTACTAATCCCTATAAGACATCCACAAGTAAATCTGGCGGAGAGGGTGAACCGAGAAATTGTGCGAATGCTTAGAACATATTGCTACAACCGACAGGCAAATTGGAAACAATACCTAGAATATATACAGGATGTTCTAAACACAACGCCGCACGACACCACAGGATACAACCCTCAGGAAATACAGTTTGGCCAGGAGGCGAGGTACGTGTGGGATGAAGTCTTCCCGAGGGAACAACCAAATCCAGGAGGAGAAACGGTACGCGAAAAACACCAGAAGTGCCAGGCCAGGATCATAAGGGCCGGAAACCAACGAGCTGCTAAACAAAACCATGGTCGCAGATTTACAAACTTCAATGTAGGGGATTTAGTGTTAGTAACACAGAACACTAGCATTATGGCGAGTAAATTTAAAGGCGAGACCAGAAAACTGTTTCTTTTATACACAGGACCTTTCCGAATAAATGAAAGAGTAGGAAATAAAACCTATATTGTAGAAGACCGGGTTACAGGAAGAATAAAGGGAAAATACGATGTTCGAGATCTCAAACCATATATTCAATAAGTAAAGTTGTCATCAAGAAATAAATTAACACTGTAAATATTATTGTTTTGAAGAAAAGGTAGGCATAATGCATAAAGTGATTAACTATACGGGGGAATCCCAAATGTAGATATTTTGATTGAATGTAAACACAAGCGGTGCGATGAGTTGTAAAGGGCAGAGAACAAATTAGCCAGGAGGGGATGTTTGAAAACAGCTGAGCGGAAACAAGATCAAGGTCAGGCAGTGGGGAGAGAGAACAGTACGCTGCAATGAATGAAGTAGGCCTAAATAAATAACTCGACTCATTGATAGATGCAGGGTAAGGCCTAAGCACTTTTCGGTTACACGCAAAGGCATTGCTTGTTGTTTTAAAATAAATTGTACATACAGATCCAGGAATAAAACGTTTGAATGCAATCTACAAACAATTCAGGAGCCTGGAATGTCCTAATATACGAGAAAGGGGTATATAGGGGTTGCATATTACTTGGAAAAAAGGTAATTATGCGTAAAATTAGTTAGGAGAGTCTAAGTAGTTAAGATTCTGGAAGGAAGGAAGTAAGCTAAAACCTAGGAATCAATTAAGGAAAGGAAACTGTGATGGAAAATTATAAAGGAGGATACTAGGGAAAAGCAAAGGGAAACTATTTAGTACACTTAAAAAGAAAAAAAAAAAAAGAAAAAAAAAAACTCTCAACTATTATAGTTGAAGCCACTTAGGCAAAATGGTCAAACCATAAAGGGTAAAAATAATATAAAACGTATAAAACGCGGATTATAAAAATTCGGGAAGTATGAATGCGGGGAAATAACAGTAGTATGAAAACGTAACCCAGTAGAATATTGTTAGTTTGTTATCAGGCAAATTAAAATGTGTCCCTGTATTTATATAAGTAGTGTACAGTGTAAACATGTGTTTTCAGTGGAAGTGAACTCATCCAGTGAGCATTTCAAAAGGAAATGTATACCATGGTATATTATGTAAATGTAATTTCAGACTATGGAGAATAAGAAGAACAATGAAAGTATAGTATGAAATGTATAGAAATATTATAAATGTGTGATATGTAAATTGTTAGATTAGGAAGAAAGAACTAGATAGAATAAGAATGAAATAAGATATAAGGAAAATGAAAAAGGAATGATATTATATTTAAAAGGTTTCAATATCTTGGGTTTTTGGCGGAGCCGATCAAACCAGATATCTTAAGAGGGGTAGCTTACAACGGACAAAACTCGTTGTAGGTCTTGAGTTTAAATTTGCAATTAATTTTGTAAGTTTGAATAATATGGACTTGCCGGGAGTTAAAGCCAAATGTAGGTCACGAGATCAGCATGTATACGCGGGCGGTCTGTTATCGGGTAGAATTAAACTTTTGGACCCTGCCTGTCTGAAAAGGATTGGGAACTTATAAAAATTACTTAAAAGATTCCTACGGGAAGCCAAAATCCAAGATTTGAATAAAAAATAAAAATCTTCGGGAAATGCATTACGCTAACGGCGGGTGTATTTACTGCAAGATTAGATATTAAAAAATCATAAAGTTACGTAAGATACGAGCTTTCAAAGAATGAGAAAATTTTCAAAATTCCTCTAATTTAAAAAAGAAAAGGTTTTTTAGGCTTTTCTTGAAAAGGCCTAAAATAAAGGTGAAACAAGTTTTAGCGAAATTTTGTCATATAAAAAAGTTAATGGTAATTCATAAAGTTTAAAGGATAAAAAAGTAGGTTAAAAATAAAGTTTTTTAAATTCTAACTAAAACAAGTTTTAGTATTGATAAATGTAGAATATAATGTAAAAGAAAAACTAGAAAATTTATAAAAGGAAAAAGGTGATAGAATTTGCACCTTTACAGCTAATGGAAAATTTAAACTCAAACTTTTAACAATTCAAAATAGTAAATAGTATGCAAACGAAGTAGTTATGTAAAAATAATCCAGTATTTGAAATATGTTTCGGGAGTAAAGTAAAACCCTAGTTTGTGAAAAATCGTTGAAGTCCCTAACTCCACAGCAAGACAGCCAGAAGCAGAAATGAGATGAAAATCCGGCTAGTGAATGAAAACCAATGGACAAGAAAAGTGGAAAAAGAAAAACCGAAAGAAGTGTAAAATTAAGACTTTTCCGGGAAAAATCGCCGCGGAAAAACGCGCGCGGGTCGTGTACGCGAACCAGGAGTCGTACGAACGTCACTCGAGTTCGTGTGGAAAGGTAACAACGAGCTGAGGAAAATGATGTCAGTTTCTGGAAAATCGGATAAACCCTGGAGGAGTTACATGGAAAAAGGATTTCCATAGCACAAAACTGAGGGAAGCCAGATAAGAACGCAAGACGGTAGAGGGGAGGTCCAAAGACAAGACTGATGGAAGGAGAACAGGGTGACCAGTTTACTAAAATGGGCGTACTCAAAGAAACAATAGAAACTTAATTAAAACAAAGGCTAAATCATGTTACAAAATTATGAAAAAATTATAATAAAATTCAGGATGAAAAGTTACGTAAACTAGTAGTTTGAAATTGGCGAAAAAATGGATTTTAAAGCATTTTCGAAATACAGTGGTAGAAAGCTTAGGTTGGCAATGAAATAGTGCCGAAAAACATTATATAAACGATTGCTCGGGGAAACTCGGGATGGCTTATTATTTTTGCGATGTAACATCACGCATCGCGCATGGATTATTATTTTTGCGATGTAACATCACGCATCGCGCAGATGGATTATTATTTTTACGATGTAAGTTAACGCATCGAGAGCAGATACTTGTTTTTTATAAAATACTTTAGCGTGCTAGAAGCTGAGTATTTTCTTCGTTAAACTTAAATTTTTATAACAAGTAAGAAGATACGGCATTGCGGTTATCATCTGGGATGCAGCAATAGACACCGCATTAACTCTACAAGGATTTCAGTGGCAACTTAGTCTATACAAGTTGGCCTAACTTGGGATTTTCTGGAAGAAAAACATAGCCTACAGGACAGCTGATACATGGAGTGATTCGTATAGCTTCCAGACAGGACTCCAGGACACCACCAGGCAGCCACCAGGACATGCAACTGTAGCTACGAGGGAATAGACGAACCGGGATAGCAGACACGGCATCACCACATCCATCTTTAAGAAGACATCCATCATACATCCAGACAACCCTACAGGACTCCACCTTCACCCACAAGACAACTCTATCAGCACGCAGAACATCTGTAGCTTGTCATCACTAGACAGCGTTCGCGGATTTCACCACAACGTCGCGACGCCTGGACAAGTGTGAAAAGGTCGGTAGAAGCGTAAAATACGTTAGTCCCCATTAAATTGCCTGAAGTAAATTCAAATAAATTTATTTTAAATACTGGGTTACGTAGGATGTTAGATTAAGAAATTTGTAATTAATTAAAGAAGTAAATTCATTAAATCGTAAATTCAAATTTTCATTAAAGTATAAATTAAATTAAATTGAGAAATAAAATATTAAAATAAATTATAATTAATTAAGAGATTAGTTCTGCCTTGTAGTTTTAAAAAGTTATTATTTGATTTGAGAAGAAAGTTATTATTTGGTTTTATTTGGAAAATATTAAATACAAGAATTTTGTTTTATGTTTAAAATTAGAAAAAGGAAATTATTAAAATTTTATTTTGTTTTATAAAAGGTTATTATTTACAAAAACACCTAGTATTCAAATATCCCAATAGTTTATGAATTTTAGATTAAGAATTGATAAAGTGAAATTTCATAAAATAATTGCAAGCACAAATAAGCAATTTACAAGGTTAGTTCCAGTGTACTCACTCTTCAGAGGTTTACAAAAAGTAAAATTATTAACTTGTGTTCTTACTGAGCTAAAATTAAAAATAAATTACTGGAAGTATAAAGTAAAGTTTTTTGTCAGAATAGTCAGTGAACTGAATATTCGACACATAGTTATTTCACCTAGGCCAAACAAAGTGAGATTGCCTATAAGACTTCCAGTAGGTGGAAATAACTTATTCTCCAACGAAGAATTTCCTCTAAAACAGTTATTCGTTGTAGAATTGGCGTCCCGAAACGTGGGACCCGAAATATTCTAAAACGAACAATTCAAGAAAATTCAAAACTAAGGTTGTTCGTTGTAATATATATTTGTGTTCGCACTCTAGCGGCCGCATTTTAAGTCCGATTTGGTCCAAATTTGGTACACGTGTTGGTTGTCTACGTCGTTCGGACGAGTTCGTTAGCCAAAAAAATCCAACAACCGGAAGTACGTTTTTTAACCGGAAGTAACTATTGTTTTAGATTTTTACTACGAGAATTATTTTTTTTAGAGGTTTTTTCTAAAAATATAAATGTAAGATGTTATTCTGCACATTTTGTCTTTTTACGCGACCTTATAGCTAGCTTGGTTCCCCCAAAATCGACCAAAACGTAAAATACCATAAAAGTACCCGGTTCGAAGCCAAGTGGTGCAAACTCGCGAGGCCACTAGGAGGAAACAAATTCTACTAATATATTACGTACACACAGACAGCTGTTCAACGCCTTCGTGAGTAGATTTATTTCCTAAATTGTTGGTTGAAACCCTAAAACATAGGCATATAAACTTAATTTTGGAAATTTGCTCAACTCACGTCAGCGGTTCAGCTGCGTGGTCGAATGAGATATAATAACGATTTTAACAAAGAAACAAACAAACGGGAGTAACAATACAAACTACATATTGATACTATTCACATGTATTAAATAAATAAACTTTTGTCATCAGGTGTAATGTTTGCGGCTATTCTCGGTTGAAAGCGATAAACTAAGGACAGAACAACAAGCGAAGACAAGATAAACTTTTCCTTAAAAATCAATGCCTGTCAATTCTTAGAATTAAGGAAAGTTTTTATTTGTATCGCTATTAAAATTAAAGTCAGCTGATCTCAATAATTTAGTTAGTGCTGTAAACGTAAACTATGTTGTCATTGTACTTCAGGAATGTTACTGAGAAACGATTGGTTATTTTGAAAAAAAAATTACATTTATTATTAATATTTTAATCACAGTGTGATCAAAAGTCTCTTTCATCACACGGGCCAAAAGTAGCTTTTCGATCCGCGCTCATTTTCCGACCTCTGCTTCGCCTCGGTCGTTAAACTTGGGCTCGTATCGAAAAAGCGTCACTTTTGGTCCTAGTGATGAAACATACTATTACTAAAAATTTCACAATCTCACACATTTTATTAGGATTGCTTAGTGAATACGGTCACTACAATCAAAAATATTAAAATTTGGTAGCTACCCCTTTACAATGAATTTAAATTGCACTGACTTCCTACAAGTTATAAAGTTAAAATTGAGTAATTAATAATGTTTTAAGTGATTAATAATTCGACCACGCAGCTGAACCGCTGACGTGAGTTGAGCAAATTTCCAAAATTAAGTGTATAGGCCTATGTTTTAGGGTTTCAACAAACAATTTGGGAAATAGGTCTATTCACGACGGTGCTGAATAGCTGCGAAATGGTTCGCACGCCATTCCGCATATTGGGATTATCTTCAATAAACAATGCATTGCGTGCTTCACACGCCATTCAGCATATTGGGAGTATCTTCAACTCCCGTATTGGGAGAATCTTTAATACACAATGAATTGCGTGCTTCGCACACCAACCCCTCGATAGAATCCACCACATGGTTTTGAACCGGGTACTTCTATGGTATTTTACGTTTGATCGATTTTGTGGGAACCGAACGACCTATAAGGTCGCGTAAAAAAACAAAAAGTGCAGAATAACATCTTGAATTTATATTTGTAGAAAAAACTCAACAACAAATACACTCTCGTAGGAAAAATCCCAACAAATTGTTACTTCTGGTCAAAAAACGTGCTTCCGATTTTTGGATTTTTTTGGCTAACGAACTCATATATACATATGTATACATAAACGATTTTTAATGGACCCCAAAACGTGTTCTGGGGATCATGATCGATGCTCATTTACTACTCCCGACCTTGGGTCTTACCATAAGGGCCACTGCAATAGCTCATTTTTCCTATGGAATTCGCTAATAAGTGTTTTTTTAAACCACTAAGTTCATTGTTTTTATTTCAAACTGGTAGACCCGGCAATGATTTTCCATGTTAATCTTATGGGGAAAACCCGACCTTTGAGATTAGCTCACGCCATTAAGGATAAGAATTTTTGACATCTAAAACCTTATTGCAAAACTACGAAATGAGACGAATTTTTTGAAACCTCAAACATTAAAATTGGTCCAGAAATAAGGGAGGAGTTGTGTTTACAAAAGACGGCTTCACTTATTATATATAAAGATACATATATGATTTTAAATGACACCCCAAAACGTGTTCTGGGGACCACGATCGGTGCTCATTTGCTACTTCCGACCCATAAGGGACACTGCAATAGCTCATTTTTCCTATAGACATTCGCTAATAATGTGAAAAACAAGTTGAATTTCGTTTCATTACAAACACAATTTGTAAATTTCGACTACAGGAGTTACTAGTTCTTGTTATTATGCAGATGTGATAATGGAACGAAACATTTTTTGTAGAAAATTCTTTTTATAGCAGCACCAAAGTTCTGATGAATAAAAAATAAGCAAAAGCTTTTAGCATTTAGTCTTAGCTTACCCCATAAATTCAAAGCTTTTAGACTTAACACTTTCTTAAGTGAAATATGTAACCTTTAGCCAACACTAGCTGTAGTATTACTTACTCATTTAGACTCGCAGTATTATTGCACTGTATGTTTTTTATATTTTCTTGACGAAAATTGATGAGAAAATATTAGTACTCTTATTTACTTAAAGGGCTCGCTTCGCTCGCCAACCCCCGCGGCGAAGCAGATGCAAACAGATGATTGTACACTCTGATATTTTCTCGGATTGATTAGGACAAAGGCACTTGTATAGGGGAAGGGTGGGGTAGTAATGATCTGGATACTGACGCATGCGCAGTAGGGCAAGATTTTTGATTAGGACATAGACAGTATAATCGGGGCAGTGAGGTGGGGTGGCGGTGATCTGTACACTGTATGATCTGGGAAATGTGGTGGGGGTAGCGATGTTCTGGAAAATGAAGCATGCGCAGTAGGGCAATAGTTCTGATTAGGACATAGACACTATGATGTGAGTAATGTGGTGGGGGTAGCGAGGATCTGGAAATGAAGCATGCGCAGTAGGACAAGATTTTTGATTAGGACACAGACAATATAATTGGAGCAGTGTAATAATGTGGCAGTGATCTGTATACTGTATGATCTAAGTAATGTGGTGGGGGTAGCGACGTTCTGGAAAATGAAACATGTGCAGTAGGGCCAGAGTTCTGATTAGGACGTAGACACTACGATGTGGGTAATGTGGTAGGAATAGCGGTGATTTAAAAAAATTGGCACATGCGCAGTAGAGCAAGATTTATGATTAAGATTAGAACTATGATCTAGGTAATGTAATGGGGGTAACGATGATCTGGAAAATGACGCATGCGCAGTAGGGCAAGAGTTTCGATTAAGACATTTGATCTGGGTAATGTGGTGGGGGGTAGTGATGATCTGAAAAATGACAAATGCGCAATAGGGCCAGAGTTCTGATTATGATATAGACACTATTATCTGGGTAATGTGGTGGAGGTAGCGGTGATCTGGAAAATTACGTATGCGCAATAGAGCCAGATTTCTGATTATGATATAGACACTATGATCTGGGTAATGTGGTGGAGGTAGCGGTAATCTGGAAAATTACGTATACGCAATAGTGCCAGAGTTCTGATTAGGACATAGACACTATGATCTGGGTAATGTGGAAGGGATAGCGGTGATTTGG
>JAGFPH010005698.1:30329-51679 GCA_018207615.1 Philaenus spumarius
TGTTCGTATTAACACAGTTAGAATAGAAATTCAATGATGTACGGTGTTCGTATTAACACCGTTAGAATAGAAATTCAATGACGTAAGGTATTCGTATTAACACAATTAGAATAGAAATTAATTGACGTACATTGTTAGTCATAACACAGTTAGAATAGAAATTTAATGACGTAAGGTGTTCGTTTTAACACAGCTAGAATAGAAATGCAATGACGTAAGGTGTTCGTATTAACACAGTTAGAATAGAAATTAATTGACTTACTATGTTAGTCATATCGCAGTTAGAATAGAAATTCAATAACGTAAGGTGTTCGTTTTAACACAGTTAGAATAGAAATTCAATGACGTAAGGTGTTCATATTAACACAGTTAGAATAGAAATTAATTGACGTACATTGTTAGTCATATCACAGTTAGAATAAAAAATTCAATGACGTAAGGTGTTCGTATTAACACAGTTAGAATAGAAATTCAATGATGTACAGTGTTCGTATTAACACAAAATAGAAAGTCAATGACGTAAGGTGTTCGTATTAACACAGTTAAAATAGCAATTAATTGACAACTGATATGTGTGCATGTGTGTGTTTGTTAAATTATGACGTCCTCACATGTGAGTAAAATTTTATTTAAATTTTATAAAACCTGAAGATGGGAACGTGTTCCTGAAACGCGCGTGGTATTACACTACACAAAATAAGTTGCAAGACGGAAAAAAGGTATATATATATATATATAAAAATGAGACATAAAAATGAATTAATTGACGTACATTGTTAGTCATAACACAGTTAGAATAGAAATTCAATGATGTACGGTGTTCGTATTAACACAGTTAGAATAGAAATTCAATGACGTAAGGTGTTCGTATTAACACAGTTAGAATAGAAATTCAATGATGTACGGTGTTCGTATTAACACAGTTAGAATATAAATTCAATGACGTAAGGTGTTCGTATTAACACAGAATAGAATTTAATTGACGTACATTGTTAGTCATAACACAGTTAGAATAGAAATTCAATGACGTAATGTGTTCGTATTAACACAGTTAGAGTAGAATAATGCATTGACGTACTGTGTTCGTCACAACATAGGGTTAACATGCCCATAAAAAGAAAATCCAAATTACACATCGTAATGTTTCTATTCAACTACTGTAGTTGACTTTGACATGAGATGAATAATAAAACTTCACAAGAAGTGCACCAAGATAAATTATTCGGACCGAGTATTAGATTTTAAGTCCCGAGGGATAAGAAATAGCCTTCAGGACGTCGTAAGTTCATAGTTTCCTACGGGGGCACATTTATCATTCCTTAAACGACGGGATATATTCGCCTTGCTTGATCTGTTCGGTGGTTTTTGTTTTAGTTTAGTTTGTTATTCAGATTTAAAGAAAAAACGTCAACATGATTTATGAAGTTGGAATTAACGATGGCATGCATTATTGAAAATGATATTATGTATTCAGAATATTAAAAAACTGTAGAGGCAAGCTAGTACCTCGGACAACCCAATTCATACAACAACTAGTGCAGTAGAAATTAGAGAAAACGCATATTGTAATTCGTTTCAGGATGTCATGTGGAAAAATCGATGATTTATGAAAAAAATCGATTTTCCTTAAATAGTTTGAAGACAATTGTCAATGGGTATTTAAATTTTTTTTTACTTGTAGGGTACTAAAAAACGGTTAATTTGAGACCTCGTAAGTTAAAATCTGTTAATAACTTGTTTAAATAATAATTTCAAAAACCGATTAAATTTTCAAAATTTTCAAGTATATTTAATTTTTTGATAGAAGCATCTAGACGCTTGAAACTTTCAAAAATAAACCTTTTATGGCCTTTAAAATTGATATTGAATTAAACATTATTAATTAGTTTACGAGATATTTAATTTATTTATTAATAAAAGGGTTGAATGTTTAATACAATTAGACCCAGTTGAAGTCCTCGTAGGAGGCTCATCCGGGGCTCATGTTTTCCTTCGAGACTTATACTTTAAGTAATACGTTTAGGCTAAATCAAATTTTCGTTATTTTAACCATCAAAATGGCGTCTGAAAAGTATGACATTTTAAATTAGTTTTTTGCAAATGTCTTTGCAACAAATGGAAATATTGGAGTGCCACTTTGACATTCCTATAGCTGGCATTTTTACACGTATTTTGTTTTAAAGTTTCGAGGATCTAGGTGCTTTTATCAAAGAATGAAAAATACTTGAAAATTTTGAAAATTTAATTGATTTTTTGCAATTATTTGAACAAGTTATTAACCGATTTTAACTTACGAGGTCTTAAATTAACCGCTTTTAGTACCCTACAACTAATCACAATTTGAAATACCCAAACTATTTAAGGAAAACCGATTTCTTTACGATTTTTGCATATTAAACCACTATTTAAACAACGTCCTGGATGTTCAAAAGTGGATCAGGAAAAATGCCATTTACTTTATGCATAAATACATCGATTTTTCCACAAGGCATTCTGAAACGATTTACAATAAATTTTCAACAATTTTTCTACAATTCTACTGAACTAAACATTTTTGTTTAGCCTAGAACAAAATATATTCTTGGCGGCCATATTAAACATTATTTTACATGTCAAACAGGGCATTAATTTGTCAAATCCTGCTTTTTGTATTGAGTCAAAGTGTAAATTACGAACGAATATGTATCTGTTGTAAATTAAAATTGTCATTTACTTTTGAAAGGTCTGCATTTTATAACTGACAGTCGGATTGACGACCAACAATTCTGTGGTTTTTGCCCTTTCTGACAACTGTATCTATTATTTACTTTAATTAAATATAAATATAATGCATACTAAGTTATTTTACTGTCAAAGTTATAAAGCGAGCAATAATATTTATATTGTCTAGTCTTGGTTAATATAATTTTATAAATCGAAGTTGTTTTAATTGTTGGTTTAAGTATATATAGGCTATTATATAAAAAATCCTGTCATTCAAGAAAGAACTCTGGCCCTAATGCGCATGCGTAATTTTCCAGTTCATCGCTAGTATTCCCTCTAATAAGTAAATAAGAGAACTAATATTTTCTCATCAATTTTCGTTAATAAAATGAGTAAGTAATACTACAGCTAGTGTTGGCTAAAGGTTACATATTTCACTTGAGAAAGTGTTAAGTCTAAAAGCTTTGAAATTTATGGGGTAAGCTAAGACTAAATGCTAAAAGCTTTTGCTTATTTTTTATTAATCAGAACTTTGGTGCTGTTATAAAACGCATTTTCTAAAAAAAAAAAAGAGTTTCTCGTTCCATTATCACATCTGCATAGTAACAAGAACTAGTAACCCATGCAGTCGAAATTTACAAATTGTGTACATATTGAATTATTCTTAGAATTCTAAGTAGAGTACATACACTAATAGCTCACTCAAAATCATTAGTCACTAAATAAATAATGCTTACATTATAACTGTCACTATTTTTCGCATATAATATAATATTATTATAATCTATATATATAAAAGCCAAATACCACTCACTCACTCACTGACTGACTCACTCATCACGATTTCTCAAAAACTACCGAACGGATTGGAACAAAATTTGGTATGTAGCTTCCTGTAGGGCCATTGGTGCTCGCTAAGAAAGGGTTTAAAAAAATTCGAAATTTTAGGGGGGATTTGTGGGTTCAAAGTTTTTAAATCGCGATTTCTTAAACACTACTTAACAGATTTTAATTATATTTGGTATGTAGCTTCCTCTATTGCCATAGGTGCTCGCTAAGAAAGATTTTCGACAAAATTCGAAATTTTAAGGGGGTTTAGGGGGTCAAAGTTACTAAAAAAAAACACCGTACGGATTGGAATGAAATTTGATATCAAACTTCCTCTAGGGCCCTAGGTGCTCGCTAAAAATTGTTTTAAAATATTTTTAAATTTTAAGGGGGTTTGGGGGGGGGGGTGAAAGTTACTAAAAAAAAAACCACCGAACGGATTGGAATGAAATTTGGTATGTAGCTTCATCTAGGGCCATAGGTAGGCCTACTCACTACGAAAGGTTTTCAAAAAATTCGAAATTTTAAGGGGGTTTGGGGGTCAAAGTTACTAAAAAAAACAACCGAACGTATTGGAATGAAATTTGATATCTAGCTTTCTCTAGGGCCCTAGGTGCTCGCTAAAAAATGTTTTCACATAATTTTAAATTTTAGGGGGATTTGGGGATGGGTCGGTTATTTAAAAAAACCACTGGACGGATTGGAATAAAATTTTGTATGTAGTTTCCTCTAGGGCCAAAGGTGCTCGCTAAGAAATTTTTTTTTAAAATTCAAAAATATAGGGGGTTTTTGGGGGGTGAAAGTTACTGAAAATCCCCATGAGAAATACATAGTGTAATATATTTATTGATATATTTTTATTATTATTATACATTTAACTTTGATTTGTTCTATCCGTGCAAAGCCGGATCGGGCAGCTATCTATATAATTATAAAAGTTAAATACCACTGACTGTCTGACTGACTCACTCATCACCATTTCTCAAAAACTACTGAACGGATTGCAATGAAACTTGGAATATAGCTTCCTCATATGTTATAGGTGCTCACTAAGAAATATTTTGGAAAAACTTTTGCGTTTAATCATATTATGAAAAAAAAAATACAAAATTAAACTTTTCTCTAAATTACAAAGGTGAAACGAGCTGAGGCTTCTTACATTCCTTCTTTTCAAATGTTTGGTGCTTATGGTATACAAAATAAGCAAACGGTTAATGTTTTTAGCTAAAAATCGGCAATAAATATAAGATTTAAAAACTCATTAAAAAATTGGTTGCTGGCATTTCTCTTAGAGTTGCTTCTTTCAACTGATTAGATTTGAAATGTTTACAGTGTTTTCTTATAATATGTTACAATCCCTTTTTGTTTCAGTATTTACATAGACATGTTTATTCAATTTACGATAAGACTGTTGGAATTTGGACCGGTTACCTCTCCTCTCCACCCCTCCCCTGCCACTTATCTGTTGATACGCCCAGCTTGACCCGTCCCAGATTCAGTTCTGTTCCAGCCATTGCTTGCTCTGCTACGCTGACAAGAAATATTCTATCCTTATTCTGATTATATTATTCTTCTTTGTTGCTTTTGGATTCTGCTATTAGGCTTCATCCCGAGTATTGTCCTTTTCTAGGATTGCTATAGGGTTCCTTTTAGTTTTATTCCAAACGTTTGAACCTACCTACATTAGTTTAATCTTTCAATATATCACAAGAGTGTTTTCTAATTATTACCACAAACTTATTATTTATTTTAGTTATTTCATAAATCATTATATACAAGTTTTGTATATATGTGAGTTGGTTTCTTATTTCTTCAACTTAAACGCTTGCATATTTGTTTATTTTTTCCAGTTTTTTTATAATTTGCTACAACATTCTTATTTTAACAAATAATTGATTAGTTACTTTTATTTAAATTTTTATAGGGTTTATTTGGTTTTTACTCTAAATGTCTGAAACATAACTTTTATTCTTTAAGTGGTATATTTTGCACCTCATTTATAATCAAAAAATACCCCTTTATTAGGTAGATATTTTTAACCTGCCTCTCATAGGTCCTAATTTCAGTCTACAATGCCAGAGGTTGAACTGATTATTATTGACGGCATAGTTGTCCCCCACGACGTAATTCAGATCCCCGGGGATGGTGCGTGTCTGTTCTATTCCCTTTCTTACTCTATACATGGCTCCGTCTCGCACGCCGCTCAGGTGAGAGCTCAGATAGTGAATCACGTCAAGAATAACTGGCGGAGGCTCAAGCCATTCACCATGACGCCACAGATGGTACCCTACACCAAAAAGCCTCAGTACTTATCTGAAATGGCTAAGCCACATACATACGGTACATCCTGTGAACTAAGAGTAGCTGGAGAGATATTCCCTTATCATTTTGAGGTGTACCGCGGCGGCGCGCTTCTGGCTACGTACGGTGAAGATACACGGGCAGTAAAAAGGCTACGGTTTACGGGAGATTTCACGGCAGGACACTTTGATGTACTGATTCCTATGGTGCAACAAACACATACTGCTTTACCAGCACCCACAACCCCTGATAAAGTCATGGACTGCCATGCATCCGGTTCCTACTCTCTATCTACTCAACCTGAATATCATCCTAAGGCACAAACTCAATTTGCTCTTTCCACCGATTCTGACGAGTCCGTTCCTAAATTGCCTTCAATAGCTCCAGAAAGGAAAGGCAAGAAGCGTAGGAAACGTTTCACTGACTCTATACGTAAAAAACAAGTGAGAGATGCTGTTTCTACATATGCACAAAATAACCCCGATGTCAACAGGAAGGCTGTTGATGAATATACGAAAGCTAACCCCAAGGTGCACAGGAAGGCTGTTGATAAATATACGAAAGCTAACCCCGAGGTGCACAGGAAGGCTGTTGATAAATATACGAAAGTTAACCCCGAGGTGAACAGGAAGGCTGTTGATAAATATACGAAAGCTAACCCCGAGGTGAACAGGATGGATGTCAACAAGTACACAAAGAACAACCCTCAAAATAACAAAGCTGCAGTGATTAATTACAATGAGAAAAGGGCTCAAATTGCACTATTACCATGGACTGCTCTAAAACTTTCTGCCTTCAAGTATGACCCAAACACTGATTATGCCCAAACCAAAACTGTTGATATAGGTTCACAAGTAGTTTGTTCCTTTTGTCATGCTAAAAAATGGAAGGATGAGTCTCCCGGTATGTGCTGCAAAAATGGTAAAGTACAGCTTCCTTCTATCCAGCAGTACCCGGAACCGCTCCACAGCCTTCTAAATCACCAGCATCCTTTGTCCGAGCATTTCCTCACTAACATTCGGAAATATAATGGGTGTTTCCAAATGACATCCTTTGGGGCCAAGGAGGTGAGAGAGGGAAATTTTATGCCCACGTTTAAAGTTCAGGGCCAGGTATATCATAGAATAGGGAGCCTGATGCCAGAAATACAACACCAGCCCGCATTCTTACAAATATACTTCCTTGGCGATGGGAGCTATGAGCGAGACATAAGATGCAAAAATTTCCCTGGTGTTAACCCAGAGCTGGTGAAAGAGTTACAGGATATGCTCCACCATCACAACAAATATATTCAGGACTTCAAGACTGCTATGGAATCAGTTCCCAAAGATCAACTAGACTTTCAAGTAGTCATAAACGCTGACAGGAAACCAACGGACGCGCATAGAGGTCGCTTCAATGCCCCGACCACTAAGGAGGTTGCCATATTGATCGTTGGCCAAGAGTTTGAAAGAAGAGACATTGTTCTTCATAGCAGAGATAGCAGCTTAGTACGAATTAGTGAGACGCGCTGTTCATACGATACTCTTCAGTACCCTCTGATGTTCTGCCGTGGAGAAGATGGTTATTACACCACCATCTCTCAGCATGACCCTAGCACCAAGGTACCTCTAAAAAAACAGTGTCTGCTGCCGACTTTTACAGCTACAGCATAATGGAGCGCGATGGAAAGGAATCCTATATATTGCTGTTCCGCAACCTTCTCAACCAATTTTTGGTTGATATGTACGCCAAAATCGAAACTGAAAGGCTGAACTGGATTCGTTTCAATCAGAAAAAGTTAAGAAGTGAAGAGTAAGCGCACTTGAAGGATGCCATTTCGAAGGCCGATGGCCAGTTGTTGGAGCTTGGTAAGATGGTAGTGTTGCCATCGTCTTTTACCGGAGGACCCCGCTATATGCATGAGCGAACTCAAGATGCTTTGACATACGTTCACCAGTTCGGACGGCCGGATCTGTTCATAACTTTTACGTGCAATCCTAAATGGACCGACATAACTCTGCTCCTAAAACAATATCAAAAACCGCATGACAGGCACGACATTATAGCGCGGGTTTTCCACTTAAAAGTGAAGAAGATCATGAAGCTCCTTACTCAGGGATGTGTCTTTGGCAACACCAGGTGTCATATGTATTCTGTGGAATGGCAGAAACGAGGCCTCCCACACGTTCACATTCTTCTGTGGCTGGAAGAAAAAATAAGGCCTGAATCGATTGACAAAGTAATAAGTGCTGAAATACCTGACCCACAACTCGACCCTATCCTGCATCATATTGTCAAAACTACCATGATCCATGGCCCATGTGGATCTCTCAACCGGAACTCACTCTGCATGGCTGAAGGAATGTGCACCAAGAAATATCCTCGCCCTCTATTAAAGGAAACTCAAACAGGGGAGGATAGCTATCCTAAGTATCGCAGGCGGTCCCCTGCAGATGGTGGCTTCACTACCAACGTCAATGGTGTCGATATTGATAATCGCTGGGTGGTGCCTTACAACCCTGTTCTGTCTCGCACCTTCTCAGCCCACATTAATGTTGAATTCTGTAACTCTGTTAAATCAATAAAGTACATCTGCAAGTATGTCAACAAGGGCTCTGATCAAGCATCGTTCACTGTTACAGAGTTCAGAGTTACCTGATGAACACGAGTTAGATGAAGTGACGAGGTACGAGACAGGACGTTATATTAGTAGTTCTGAGGCAGCCTGGCGCATTCTATGCTTCCCAATACATGAAAGGTTTCCGCCAGTCATGCATCTTGCTGTACACCTTGAAAATGGCCAAAGGGTTTATTTTACGGAAGAAAATGTATTTGAAAGCATTAGGAATCCCCCCAAAACTACACTTACAGCATTTTCGAACTGTGCAAAGTTGATAGTTTTGCAAAAACACTGTTGTATAATGAAGTTGCTTCATATTACGTTTGGAAAGGCAACACGTTTTGCAGGAGGAAACAAGGGAAGGCCGTGCCAGGCTATCCAGGAGTTAAGAAAGACCATGTTCTAGGTAGAGTTTACACAATTCACCCTGGCAACTCAGAATGCTTTTACTTGCGACTCCTATTACACCAAATTCGTGGTCCTGTATCATTTACATCTCTTAGGAATGTGGCAGGGGTAGTGCACCCTACATTTCAAGCAGCATGTCGAGCATTGGGCCTGCTGGAAGATGATGCACACTGAGACTGCACTTTGGCAGAAGCTTCCATCTCTGACTCTCCTCAAAAGATCCGCGAGCTATTCTCTGTTATGTTGGTATTTTGTCAACTTGGAAATCCCATAAAACTATGGGAAAATCACAGAGAATGTCTCGCGGAAGACCTGATAATACAAATTGAAAGAGAAAGCGGTGGTGCCCAGTTGGTTATGGAAGTTGTATATAATGATTGTCTGGTCCTTCTTGAAGACATAGTCATGGCCACGTCTGGCCATCCGCTCCAACATTACGGTCTTCCATCACCAATAAGAGAGCAGAGAGCTGTAGTAACCAACCGGATTTTTTTTAGGGAGTCAGCTTATAACACCATTCATCTGTCCGAAGTAGTTACTAATAACATCATAAAACTTAATAAAGAACAGAAGAAAGCTTACGATGAGATCATGTACAGCATAGATTCACACTCTGGGGGTCTGTTTTTCCTAGATGCTCCTGGTGGCACCGGAAAAACATTTTTAATTAATTTGTTACTGGCCACTGTTAGGAGTACAGGAAACATTGCGATTGCAGTTGCTTCTTCTGGGATTGCTGCTACATTGCTTGATGGAGGCAAGACAGCTCACTCTGCCTTCAAGTTGCCTTTTAATTTTAATTGCTGTGAGTCTGCAATCTGTAACATCTCTAAGCAAAGTGAAATGGCTCAGGTTCTACGAAATACTAAACTTATTGTGTGGGACGAGTGCACGATGGCACACAAAGGAGCTGTTGAGGCACTAGACAGAACACTCCAGGACATACGGAACCATAACCAAATAATGGGTGGGGTGACTGTGCTTCTGGCTGGTGACTTCAGACAGACCTTACCTGTGGTATCGCGGGGCACACGAGCGGATGAGGTGAAGGCCTGTCTCAAGTCATCAATCGTATGGCCCAAAGTTAAAGTCCTGTCCTTAAAAATGAATATGCGTGTTCATCTTCAGGGTGACTTGAGAGCAGAGGAGTTTTCAAAGTTACTTCTAAATATTGGTGATGGCAAGTTGGAGGAAAAGGAAGGAAAAATAAACATACCTGACAACCTTTGCTTTGTGGTGGAAGATCTTATTAGCTTAATTGACCAAGTATATCCCGATATTTGTCAAACCCAAAGTCACGATGCTTCTTGGCTAAAAGAGAGAGCTATTCTCACTCCAACCAATGACTCAGCAATTTCTATAAACCTGAATTTATTGGAGAAGCTCTCAACTGAGAAAATAAAATATGAGTCTGTGGACTCAGTGGTGGATGTTGAAGATGCTGTACACTATCCTGTGGAGTTTTTGCACACCCTCAATCCACCAGGATTACCACCTCATATCCTTCTCCTTAAGATCGGTGCTCCAATAATGCTGTTGCGTAACCTTAATCCTCCAAAACTGTGCAATGGGACAAGATTGCAGGTGACAGCTCTGTTCAGGCACGTCATTGAAGCGACAATATTCACAGGCATTGGCCAGGGAGAAAATGTTTTCATCCCTCGCATTCCTCTCATCCCTACTGATTACCAAGTTCATTTTAAACGGCTGCAGTTCCCAATTGCACTTTGCTACGCTATGACTATTAACAAGGCACAGGGACAGAGTTTGAAAGTAGCTGGCATAGATCTGCGGAGTGACTGTTTCTCTCATGGACAGTTGTACGTTGCGTGCTCCAGAGTCAGTTCTCCGGACAGCTTGGTAATCCTTCAGCCTGAGCGGAAAACCAGGAATTTAGTTTACAGAGAGGTCCTAACAATTGAGTAGGGTGGAAGAATCTGCGGGATAAATTAGATAGAAAAAAGCCTTGACTGTTGATAAAGCGGAAGTTTAAACCTACCATAATATCGGTAATATCGGTTGATAATAGCGGTAGTTTAATTTAATATCCTATATGCTCTCAACATTGCCAATGTAATTAAGTGAAAGTCAAACTTAGTAAAAACTTTAAATTAAAACGATATTTTTAAAGCTTTTTCGTGTTAGATAGTAGTTTACAGGAATACCATTTTCAGTGCTTTCCTAAATAGCGTAGTCGTTTTTTTCATGACCACAGTAGGATACGCACGGGTATTCAACGAACACTTAAAAAGAATACAATTATTACTGTAAAAAGACTGAAAATACTAACCACCACGGGCAACGCCGTACGGGTCAGCTAGTATATTAATATTATAATAACGTATTATTACATACTATGTATCGGCTATTCCCTTTCCACACTCTGACTTGTGTCTAAAATGTTGCGTGACTCGAGATTGCTGAAACATAGTCAAGCGAAAGTGCCCAACGGGCCAATAAAAGTTATCACTTCAATAAGAAAGTAACATATTATAGCTAACCTACGTCGCATCAAAACATGCTAACATACAATAATTAAAGCTGGTTCAATATAGCCAAAGTAGCCCCACGAAATTTTGACTAACCCCAGAAACATCCCCCTTTAACTTTCTGAACCTATAGGCGCACCTCGTTTAAAAAGTGCAGGCAGTGAATCGGATTTTACCGCCACGCGTCATCCTCTACTAGGCCTATATACAGCGGATTGCTCATAAAGTCCCTTTAACCCTCCTCATTATTTTTTTTACTGAAAATAAGTTTAAAAAATCTTGTGTTGCATAATAGGACAAATTTTTTGACACATTGAAAAGCTTATTAAAAGAGAAACAGAATGGCGCTAACTAGAGCTTATATATTGCTTGTATCTTGCTTCGTTTCAAAGTAATGGACAATCAAAGTTCTGAAAAATTAAATTGTTATCATAACATCAAAGCAGGTTATTAATTTGTTGATATTAGAAGTAGATTGTATGTTATTTTGAAGAACTTTGATTGTCCTTTGTAAGATATTAAGCTCTAGTTTGCGCTATTGTGCTTCTCTTTTAATAATCTTTTCAATGGTGTATTACCTTTATACTTGAAATTGTTAAACCCCCTTAACCAATTAAGCCTCCCAAAATCATAGAGGGTCAGATATATCAAAAAATATGTCCTGTTATGCAACACAAGATGTATACAAAGTATTGTTAACTTATTTTCAGTAACAAAAATAATGAGGGGGATTAAAGGGACTTTATGAACAGTCTGTATAGTACACACATCTGTATTTAGCAGAGAATATTGTTTACTTTTTAATACCTCTGAAATTTACATTGTACTTCCTCATTTCGTAAGATGTTTTAAAATAGTTTTCTTGGTAATACCTCTGAAATGGACGTTGTGCTTCCTCATTTCGTAAGTAATGTTAAAATAGTTTACTTGGTAATACCTCTGAAATGGACATTGTATACTTCCTCATTTCGTAAGTTGTTTTAAAATAGTTTCCTTGGTAATACCTCTGAAATGGACGTTGTGCTTCCTCATTTCTTAAGTTGTATTAAAATAGTTTACTTGGTGATAAGCCTACATCTGAAACGGACATTGTGTTTCCTCATTTAGTTTACTCGGTAATACCTCTGAAATGGAAACTGTGCTTCCTCATTTCATAAGTTGGGTTAAAATAGTTTACTCGGTAATACCTCTGAAATGGACATTGTGCTTCCTCATTTCATAAGTTGGGTTAAAATAGTTTACTCGGTAATACCTCTGAAATGGAGATTGTGCTTCCTCATTTCATAAGTTGTATTAAAATAGTTTACTTGGTAATACATCTGAAATGGACATTGTACTCCCTCATTTCGTAAGTTGTTTTAAAATAGTTTTCTTGGTAATACCTCTGAAATGGACATTGTGCTTCCTCATTTCATAAACTGTGTTTTTATTCGATATTTTCTATACTTTTCAAGTGTAAATCAGAATATCAGAATGTCGACATAGAAGTTTACACTTCTCCCGTGTGGTCTTGAGCACACCTGGACTTTGTTGTTAGGCCTATTGATTAATTGTATTTTAATAACTGCGATAAATAACACTCGTGTATATGGATTGTGTTTAATTAGACACGTGAGCGTTCTTGTACCCAGTTTCTCCCAAACCATTATCAAGTGTCAGATAAATAAGTTCCAGATGATTTCACAATACCCCTCTCTCGCTATCCGCAGTAGGTTGCCATGGTAACGTACTCGTTATAATCAGCTGTTTTCACCGAGTCTGACGCTGTCCTGTGTTTATCTATCGCCCACAGAAACATTACGCAATTAGGATCAGTTGATAAAACTGTGTATTGCTCTACGATCATATGTTTAACTATCTCTTGTACCCGGCTACGGTCGGGGTAGATGATAAAGTCGGCGATATGGGCGAATCTTTAGCATAAACATATTTAAAGCTGTAAATTTTAATCTCAACATGAACATTCGTGGCTCATTTTTGAAGAATCAGTTGCCGATGTTTTTCTTCTTAGAAAGTTTTAAAGTGTGTTTTAAGGTTAGCAATTAGGGTTGTAGCACCAAAGTTGTTTTTGTGGCATGTAGGCCTACCCTCCACCTTATAAATAATAATAATACTAATAATTGTTAAAAAGTAATAGGAATTCTGGATCTATGTTGATAGTGGTCGTCCTATATGGCTTGTACACAAACAATGCTGAAGTCAGAGTTTAGATTGTTAAAGGGAGGGAAGTCACCTTGAGGCTAAATGTGCAAGCCTCAATTACTCTGTTATAGCTTTGAATATATACCCTATAGGTTATATATTCAATGGTTATAGTCTGGCTAAACAGACAAGCGCTCTAGACCATAAAATCGACCCTCGCTCCCACACGCGCAGACGCACTCACACAGCCTACCTGCTCAATGGTTCTCCTATGAATCACCAACTAGACCTTGTACTCCAAAACCACATTTTTCTAACCGTTAACTTTACTTAATTTTTACTCTAATTACTGAACTCTAAAATATTATTCCTCGCAAAATGAGTCCAAACACGGTACAATTGTGACAACTCTAAGCGGTTTTACGGTCAGTAGGTTACAAAATTATAAATTTGACTTCTTAAAAATGGTTATTGACATTTTATTTGAATTAGCACCACAACAATAACGTACATAATTACAGTAATTCTAGTAGTGATTTCAAACGTTTGCAAAAAACAAAGAAACTATTGGGGGGGGGGGGCAATATCTAAAATTTCCCAACAACAATTTTCCCCATATTTCCCAACTTCTATGGTGGAGTTCCAACGCGCAGAAGATTGTTCTGGGTGGGATAAATCCCAATGGAGAGGGGTCCCTGGAGGCTCACCCATTTGAAAAATGTACTTCTCTAATAACATTTTTTTAACACTGCAAAAGTGCTATATTGAGTACAAGAATTTCAACATGTTCATAACATTATTGAAAAAAATATCCATAGTTTCCCCCACCATTTCCTTTCACCAATATTACCCGCAAACTTAAAATGTCCCCATTTTGGACAAAAAACCCGAATCTGGCAACACTGGTACGGCGGCCCGACGCAGTGTACGGCATGGCGAGTAAGTGTCGCCATAATAACAAGAGTTGAAACTAAATTTCCCAAAACATCATTCAAAAGAACGCAATGCATTTATTTGGTACAGAAATATTTTGATTTGCCCAACATTTTTGGATTGGAAATTATAGCTTGCTTGTTATTTGTGAATGTTGGTAATTCCAACAAAATCATTCAAAACCCAAAGTTGGAGTTTTTGAATTTTTTGGGTGCAATTTAATCCCAATATCAAAATCCCAACTTTTTTAAAAACCTCAAATTTCCTACCTTTTGCGGTTTTAAAATTATTGAGGCAACGCCCCCCGTTCCCTCCCCCTGGTCAGGGCGAGAAGTAAAGGCTACTTAAACGGGAAAACTGGCATCGGTTGGTAAATTATATTTGGGAGAGTAAGAAAATTAGAGATGAGTTTATTGCTTTCAAATTACTATTAGTGCTCTATAGTAATCTATATATTATACAGTATATATAAAAGCGAAATACCACTGACTCACTCATCACGATTTCTCAAAAACTACCGAACGGATTGGAATGAAATTTGGTATGTAGCTTCCTCTAGGGCCATAGGTGCTTACTAAGTAAGGGTTTGAACAAATTCGAAATTTTTGGGGGGATCAAAGTTATTAAATCACGATTTCTTCAAAACTACCGAACGGATTGGAATGAAATTTGGTATGTATATTCCTCTAGGGCCATAAGTGTTCACTAAAAAAGGGTTTTAAGAAATTGGAGATTTTAGGGGGGTTGGGGGGTAAAAATTACTAAATCACGATTTCTCCAAAATTACCGAACAGATTGGAATGAAATTTGGTATGTAGCTTCCTCTAGGGCCATAGCCGCTGGCTAAGAAAGGGGTTAAAAAATTCGAAATTTTAGGGGGGGGATCAAAGTTATTAAATCACGATTTCATCAAAACTACCGAACGGATTGGAATGAAATTTGGTATGTAGCTTCCTCTAGAGCCATAGGTGCTCACTAAGAAAGGGTATGAAAAATTTCGAAATTTTAGGAGGGGTTTGGGGGGATCAAAGTTACTAAAATCATAATTTCAGATCTTTTATTATTATGGCAATAGTGCTTTTTTATTATTTAAAATCTATATATTTAAAAGCCAAATACCACTCGCTGACTGAACACTTAAAAAGAATACAATTACGTTAAAAAGACTGAAAATACCAATCACCACGGGCAACGCCATACGGGTCAGCTAGTTATCTATATATTATTAAAATTAATATTCATGTCTTCTTTATCCCAGTGTTTGTCTACTGTTTCAAATAAATGGTATGGTATAGCGAGGCCGTAGCCAAGGTGATCAGACCCCCCCCCCCCCAAAAAATCCCGAAATTTGGTGGTAAAAATTAATACTGGGTTTAAAAAGTGCAAATTAAATTATAAAATAGACAACACAACAGAGGATCCAACAACATATTTTACATCATTGTGCATTGCATGCATACTGATATTAAGATTTGCTTGATTAAACTACAACGTACAATACACACGGATGCAGTAGGTTACAGCCTTACTCCCTTGTGAGCTTGATCTGATCTATTAAATAAGAAAACTATGAAGGTTCAACAAAAATACTTTACTCTAACAAAACAAAATCATTCATCATAATTACATCCTAAACTATTTTACATGGGTAACTATATAACTTTTTTTTAAATGAGCATGGAAATTAGTGTTTAATACGTTCATTGCTATGCAAATTTCGTATTTCCTACGCTAGGAGCTGACCTTTTATTTTTTTATATTTATAGCCTAAATGAGTAGAAATTACTTTATTTTTTATTTTTGAACCTTTCTGCGTTATAATGACTAATATTTTAAAGCGGACGTACATGTAAAATTCTATACCACACACGCTAAAAATTGGCAATGATCTGTATGTTGAAATGTCTCCCAATATGGGGATTGACGTGGAAAGAACGCAATGCATTGTGTATTGAAAATACTCCCAATACGGGGGTTGGCGTGCAATGCACTGTGCGTCGGCCGCTTCTCATACTGTTCAGTGTCAAGCTCACATGTGCGTCCTTAGCAGTGCACGTGTTAAAAGGGTGCAAATTCAATGACCCCCCCCTCCCCCTGGCTACTTCCTTGTGGTTTAGTGAGGGCATTTATTTGTCCTTAACGTGAATATGTGTTTTGTTTGCTTGGTCTTAAAGAGTAGAATTCACATTATTATAAGAATTATTAGCTTTTATTAGTTTGTTTTACTTTATGGAAAGAAAACACTTTTTTGTAGATGGGTATAAGTCTAAATGGTTGGTAAGCAATAGGCCAACATATAGTAAAGGAAATTTAGGTTTGTCATTTTACAAATTATAAGAAAGTAATAGATATGAAGTAGTGGAAAGTAACTAATATTTATTTTAATTTTAATAAGAGCGCTTGTGAGTTTGTTTCAATAAGGAAAACTTGTTCAATTTGGTTCTATAGGTTAAGACTCGGCAGACCCAGCCACCATCTTGAATTTCAACTCCCATAAGAGCAATGTTAAACGGGTAATAAGATTACTGGAGTAATAATGGTCAGAAAATTATTCTGAATGTGTCATTTTAAAGGTTAGGACAGTCCGAATGTGGATAACTTTTAGTTCTTAAAATTTGTTTTTTACTAAATTTGTTCTTTGACAAATGAAAGTTTGCGATTTTTTTCTCATTCAATAATGCAAATATCAAAAATGTAAAAAGGTCACCACATTCGAAGTTTAATTAAGTTAAAAAAAAGTAATTTCCATAAATTTTGATAATTTATAACGAAAAATCCACGTTATTGTGGAAGCATGTACGCGTCGAATTTTTGTTCCTACTGGAGTGTTTAGCCTGCACTCTGGTAGTTACCACATCAACTTGTTGCTCGCGGAGGAATACTAGAAAAATAATATTTCCGTTAATGTTCAATGTGTGAGAGAAAGCTGTGTTTAATAACACATACTACCATACGTTGTCACGCATGCACAGTACGTTTACAGCCAGAGTCTGTAATCCCCTATTTTCCGCCTTTACAAAACTGCCCTATATTTGCTAGCGGAAGAATGAAAAACTAGCAAACTCAATGCCAGTAGTGTACAGCTCTGCCACTTGGAGTGCTGGCAGACCATCCTGACACTGTCTGCAGTTCCACAAGACAGCCGAAGACACAACCACTGAGTAAGGAGAGACGCCGCGCCGTCGCTGATGGAGCCGGACTGGTAGCGAGGGGCCTGTCCAGTTGGCATTTGAAGTATAATCATCAGTCTAACTACAAATATTAAAGCAAATCTATACATATAAATAAAACTGAAGTGTCTTAGATTTTACAATAAATACCTTTTTCTAAGCTCGTATATATATGGTTTTTCACACTTTACCAAAAACTAAACATGCATTTTTAAATTTGTTGTTTGTCTGTCCGTCTTTCTGTCTGTCTGTCTGTTTGTTTGTCGGTGTAGATCACTTTTCGGAGATTAATCTAGGTTACTTTTTATCCCAGAAATATTTAGGGTTCCAAATTCAAAATTGAAAAACCTGATTTGGACCAATAGCTTAACATGTTGACAAGATTTTCTGTGTTTTAATTTACTGTATAGGCTACGCTGGTTTAACCGTTAAATATAGGCTACAGGGTGTCAATTAAGTCTGGGTATGGTTTAATATTTCATAAATAAGGAAAATTTGAAGGTAGATGTGACTGAGGAACCTACTCTATGTAAAAATACTATTTTATTACGACATGAAAAAAAATCCGCCATCTTGGATCCGCCATTTTGAATGTAACTTTTTATTTTTAAATAGGAAGGTGGTCATGTGATACATCATTTCGATGTAGAATTTCAAGAAAAAACCAACGGTGAAATTTGCAAGTCCATATTTTCAACCGATTACAAATGGCGGTCAAAAAACAACGAAATCGTGTTTTCCGATTTTACCCCATCTTGATGTACTATTTTTGTTTTGATATTAATTATTATTCTTTTCGGGTTCAGAATTAAATAAGCTATCAAACGATATGCCACACAACGATGTTTGGTTGAACTACTCGAAATCGATTGTGAAAAAATCAAAATGGCTGTAACTCAAAAATTTTAAATACTTACAAATATTGTTGTGTGGCATATCGTTTTATAGCTTATTTAATTCGGAATCCAAAAAGATTAATAATTAATATTAAAACAAAAATAGTACATCAAAGTGGGGCAAAATCGGAAAACACGGTTTCGTTGTTTTTTGGCCGCCATTTTTAATCGGTTGAAAATATGGTTGTGCAAATTTCACCGTTGGCTTTTTCTTGAAATTCTACATCGAAATGATGTATCACATGACCTTCCTATTAAAAAAAAAGTTACATTCAAAATGGCGGATCCAGGATGGCGGATTTTTTTTTATATCGTAATAAAATAGTATTTTTACACAGAGTAGGTTCCTCAATCACATCTACGTTCAAATTTTCCTTATATACGGAATATTAAACCGTACCCAGACTTAACCCACACAGCACACGATATCCAATGTCTTTCTCATCCTACAATATCCATATAAATGTTGGATATGTAATAGATATCTATTAAATAGCCATGGTGGATAACCACCTTGGATATCTACAGATATCCAAAGTGGATATCCAGTTTGGATATACTATTTCTATGATGTCCATTAGACATCCATTAGATAGCTATGAAAAAGCAGTTGTATAAAGTATAAACAAGCCTAAAATTCTAAAAATAATAACGGGAAAATAAAGTTTAAGAAGAAAATAAACGACCCAGGGTCATAACATAACGGCCACATACAAACTGCCCCGCTTTTTTTGGGTCATTTCAAACATACAAACTGCCCCACAAGGTACAGGTATAAAAACAAGGGACAGGCCGGGTTATCGGCGACATACAAACTGCCCTCTTTTCTACCTGACACAGGTACGGAATATTTCCCTCCGAATTCCCTCATACCAATAAATAATTTGAACCAAGTTAAAACAGCCAGTATATTCGTGTATTTATTTATCTGTTATTCTTATCTAATAGGAACCGTTGCGTGCTTACTAGCACTTATCTAATAATAACCGTTGCGTGCTTACACGCACTTATCTAATAATAACCGTTGCGTGCTTAGACGCACTTATCTAATAATAACCGTTGCGTGCTTACACGCACTTATCTAATAGTAACCATTGCGTGCTTACGCGCACTTATCTAATAATAACCGTTGCGTGCTTACACGCACTTATTTAATGTTAACCGTTGCGTGCTTACACGCACTTATCTAATAATAACCGTTGCGTGCTTACACGCACTTATCTAATAGTAACCATTGCGTGCTTACACGCACTTATCTAATAGTAACCGTTGCGTGCTTAGACGCACTTATCTAATAATAACCATTGCATGCTTACGCGCACTTATCTAATATAACCATTGCATGAGTATTGCAATGAAGGAAATAGTGAAGTCAAATCAAACCACTCGAATTAAATCATTTAGTCTTATTTGTTTTTACTGTTTACTTGAAATTCTGACTTAATTCAGTTTTATAACTTAAATTTTGAAACAATACCGCATGTATCCAAGTCAATTACATTCCAGGCACATCACACATTTCCAGCATTTCTGCGATGTACTGCCGATAGAAATATAGTTCAACCGCATGTAAAATGTTAAATCATAGTTCTTCTGAATGTACTCCTCCTCAAATTTAATAAATACAGTGATCACTCAGAAATATTCTACTTTTCACAAAACGATTACAAACAAACTTATTGAAATTTGGGCAGGACAACGTCTGTCTGGTAAGCTATTAATAAAATATTTCTTAAAAAGCCGGTTTATTAAAATGTATATGATATAGAAAATATTTTAGTTGAAAATGTGAGTCAATAAGGTGTAAATAAAGTATAGAAATGCTCACCCTGTCGTCAATTCTTTTAGGCCTACATTTACACAAATAAATTTAATGTAGAATTGTGTCACGTATTCAATTGTAAAATGACTTACTTGATGGTTTAGCAATTGCACGTTAAGAGCGTACGGTAGCTTAGGATGAACCAAATATAAGTTAAACAATGTAAATAAAACATTTACTTTTCTAAAATATACACGGAGTTGAAAAAAATATGTTGCAATAATTCAATTAGGTCTACTTAATTCAAAGTAATGAAATGTAACAACTACTTTTAAAATTAAATCAAGCATTAGCGAAGCATTGCCGGGTCCACCAGTTAATAATATTTACCAACCTTTAGTAATACAATACGCCTAGCAGCCTTGTTTTCTGCGTTCACGTTCCCATTTCACACCGCACTTCAAATCAGCTCTCTTAACAAACTTAAAATTATCAATCATGAGGGCTTCGTTATTTCTCTGAGAGAAAACTTTTCTTGCAACACACTCCATGACCGTTCGCAACCAAAATACTGTTCAAAGTGACACTTATAGGGGTAAAGGGTAGGACCGGAAATTCGCAAACAAAAGCATCAGATAGTGTATTGCGTAAACAACTACCACAAGACTCATACTCAGTTTGTGGTTATTTGCAAAACAAGTAAAGGAAAAACATTTTATGAATAATAATGAGAATAAAAAGACACAACATAAAAATTTATCGAGGTTAGGATAATTTGTAGTAGATTTAAATTTGCAGAAAATGACATATATATTGTATGGACGTTATTGACATTAATACAGCAATTCAATATCATTAATAATATATTTTTTTATATTTATAACGGATATATAGATTAAATTATTGAATTGCATATACAAGTGTAAATATTATCCTTATTATTAATTAACATTGTTTTTATAGATGTTACTATTAGCAGCGGTTACTATTAGATAAGTGCGCGTAAACACGCAATGGTTATATTAGATAAGTGCGCGTAAGCATGCAATGGTTATATTAGATAAGTGCACGTAAGCACGCAACGGTTACTATTAGATAAGTGCGTGTAAGCACGCA
>JAGFPH010005698.1:53741-66569 GCA_018207615.1 Philaenus spumarius
GGGGTTCGAAAAATGTTGAGGAAACACACAAATTAGATGCAGAGTACATCAAATTAAAATGTATAGTTTGTAAATGGAGAGTAAAAGCGCAGTCACTATTTAACTTTCACCTGTACCATCGACCATAGAATAAAATAGACTGGACAATGCCCATACCTACCTGTACAGTTTGAAAAGTGTGCCTAAGTCCGCCATCTCGGAAACGTCTAGAAAGCCGAAACAGCTCGGAGTAACGCTAAAATTGTGATGTGCGTGTTTCAAATACACTGTTGTTTTGAACACTTACAACACTCTGATTCCTTTGAATTTTTACACACCACATAATATTAGTGTAGGATGATAATGGTATAAAATTATTAATTATAAAAAACCTTTAAAGGTATAAATAAATTACCAAAGCTACTACTTAATATGGAACTTTAAATTGTGACATGAAAAAGTTGTTCTGTGAGGAACTTTTTTGTTTTTTGTTCAGAGACGAGGATTAAGCGTAAAGGTTTGAGGTAATAAGTTAAATTTTATGAAACACGTGTTTTCAATAAATTAACTCAAGTAGTTTAGTTTTTACAGCAGGTTAAAGATACGATTAAGTGCGCGCCAGAATCTCGCTCAATTCTCACGGCGCACACCAACCATCTTGTTATAGTACTCGCACACGATTTATTGTCTCTAAGGCTTTTTTAGTTACTTACATAGCTTTAGTAATACATTTTAGCTGCTTTTCCCCGTTAATACAAAAATTTTTGTCATTAACCACCCAAAGATTAAAGGTAAATTGATTTAGAATGTTGTATGTTGTATGATAGGCTACTAATGATTTATTTTAAATCTAAACATTGTCTATCATATAATCAGCATGGTTTAGCAAACTATATAAAATGATAGTTAAGTGCATTAACATTACGTTATTATACTGTGTAGAAATCAATAAATAATACGGTACCTCTTCATAATATAAAAAAGTTACGATAAAAACGAAAAACGAAGTATGTAACATGTAACAAACAATGACAACATCAACATGGCTTAGAAAACTATATATCATGACAATTATTATTTAGCCGTGTATTAATATTACTTCACTATACTGTATAGAAGTGAATAAATAAAGCCTCTTTATTGTAGGAAAAAGTAACTCATAATTACGAATTACAAAGTACCTGTATAACAAGTTCAAATACAAAACTATAACTTTATCGATGTGTTTCTGTTACTTGGTAAATAAAAGTCTACTGGACTAAGAAAGTCACTAATTTTGTCAAGTGATTCCTGAAATATAAATAAAGAAGGTGTTTCTTTTTTTTTTAAATAAAGAAAAACTTTAAAAATGTGCATAATAAGTTTCGCAGAGCCAGTTCGAAGGCGGGTGAATGAGCACTGGACGGCCGCCGACGTTCGGGACCACAGAATTAAATAGACTGGTTATTCAATAACCCTGTACATTGGGGAATTGAATTTAGGTTGGCCATCTTGTGTGAGGATAGAAACGTCGAACGGCCCTAGAGAGGTGTGACATTTTCAGTGCGCCCTATTCATTTACACCGCGGTTTCAATAGCTGAAAATGCTCGAAAATCTTTGAAATTTGACAAACTTGCAGTGCGCGCTAATGGTGTGTTCACAATTTGAAAATTAAAATGATTTGGCACTATAAAAATAGAATAAAGTCCAAACTTTTTCATATTTTTTAATTCGTGTCATCAAAATTGCGTTGCGAGAATTTTTTTGTTTTTAGGGCAGGTGCGTCATGTAAGCGAGAGAAATGTAGCTGAAAAGCTACTTTTTCCTAAAAGAATTTTTTGAAAAATTAGCTATTGTAGTTTCTATCATACAACAGTTAGAACACGAGCTTCGTTTCGCGGGTAATGTGGCAACATGTACGGGCTGCTGGCCGGCGGCTCGCGATTTGCATCCGCCATTTTGTGTGAGTATTTGACTCTAAAACATGCCTCACTCTTGCGTTCGACTTGTCCAGTCTATTTAATTATGTGGTCGCTACTCGGGACTATGGTGCCATTTTGGTAACATCAAACTCTGCGCCCAGCGCGGTACACTCGCCGAAGCCCAGTCAATATTTTTTGTACAACTAGTTAATTGTTTTGTTCATTATTTACAACTATCACTGGAAAATTGTAATTATGTACTTTAAAAAATATATGTTGTAAAATCATTTGTTCAGTAGAGTATTGTTAAGTTAGTAATAATATTTATCTAGTTTTGTGTGTAAATATTGTAAATAGAATACCTTGTGGTACTTAACCATTAAGTAAATTCATTCTTTAATCATTATCTCTTGTTTGTACCCTACAGGGTGTTACTGCGCACCTTTTCAGAAAGACTGGACTCAATATTTTTTTTGTATAACTAGTTAGTTGTTTGTTTATTGATCACAACTACCGGAAAATTGTAATCAGCCAATTTCCAAGATAATAATTAGTTTTTATGTGTTTTTGTGGTTGGACATAAATTCATTATTTTCAGTTTCAAATAGAAAATGTAGGCTACCAGCAATTGTTGTATTTTTAGCTTTATTTTATTCTATTTGTATGGTAATAAAAGCGTGTTTCAATGGCAAATTGTTTTTATTTTAACTAACTTTTATGGGGGGGGGGGGGATTACAAATTGTGGGGGGGGCTGCGTCATTAAACTAGGGGGGGATGGGCACCCCTGTCAATAGAATAAATCTTGAACAAATTCTCAGAAATAAGTTAATATGTTTATTAACTGCAACACTGATCAACAACAATTTTTTAACAACAAGTGGAGGGATAATATTTGAAATCAATACACTTAACTTTTACAAAATAATATTTTAAAACTAGCCCTAAGTAGCCTACTCTATTAATGTTTTTCTACTAATATATGCTTAGCCCAAAAACGAAATATTATTATAACAGAGTGTAGAGAATAAATCAAAGAATTGAACTGTATACTTGTATATTACCTTATCATAAAAGTGTTTTACTTAGAATCAATTGAATTACTAAAGTGTGATGAAACAAATAAAACCTCGTGCGGACAAAGGAAATTCAAAATTTGACCGTTGAAGACAATGAAAACAGCCTTGTTTTGCAAACTCAAGCGGTAGTATGAATTCTGTGCAAATATGAACTTTGAACTGCTGTTTGAATAACACCTAACCTGTCAAATATAGTTAGTTTCTACACCAAAAGAAAGATTGAACTTTGGTCTATAAATAGATATAAAAAAAGTCTATTGAAATAATTCGAATTATAACAGATATCTCGAACGCAAAATGTGCTGTTTTATTGGTTGAAATCTGACTAGTTGCAAGGGACTACAAAACACCCCACAACTTTAGAACTATTTGTCCGATTTTTGATTGGATGGCAGTTTCAGATAGGTAAAATTTTGATGAATCCTTCAGTATACAGTTATAACTCAGAAAAAATAACGGGCGGGCTGTAGGGAGAGACATAGAAACAGGAATTAAAGGTAGTTTCGGAGGATTAAAATTCGCGGGACATTGGCTTTTAGAAAACTCAAAAACTGCAACGATTATTACGTATGTAAATATACGTTTTAGAAAAAACTTTAAATGCAAATTTTAAAGTTTAGAACATTTGTTTTCCAACGGTTTTTTATTTATTGCGATTGGATGATTTTTAGTGGGTGAAATATTCAAGTCAAGTTGAGTTGTCACAGACTACACAATTCACTATGGCAGGGCGTTGAGACCACTCAAAATATATTTTGAAATGAAAACTTCTATAGGCGCTGAAAAAAAAGATGGGGAAAAGTACAACTTAGCGTCAGCACGAAATACTTGTAAAATCGGTTAGAAACGCTAATGACTTAAGTGATCGGATAGTTGCCGGAAATAGAATAAAAATTATGGTGATAAATAATTTAAAGTAGGCAATTTTATAAATTAAATTATTAAGTACTGATTATGTATATGATTCCGTATATCACATTGTATATGAATATATAACATTTTTTCTGAACATTTTCATTCTCAATTATCAAAAGTTTATTACTTTTTATGTTATCATTCATTTATTAAACCAATATAGCCAACAATCTATATTCATGACAGTTTTCACTTCTGGCAGTCCCAATACTGCTTTTATGGTTTTTTATGTTTTGGTACAGTATGTTACTGCTGTTCCACTGACTGCACCATTATGACTCATACACAAACATAATTTTATTCATTGTAGCCTACGGATCAGTTTTATAATTATTATAAGTGATTTATACTCACGTCAAATGATCCTCAATAATTGAGGATTAATCAACGATCGTTTGACGTGAGTATAAATAACTTATAATATAAAACAAAGATAAATACTTTTCATACACCAAATTTACATGTATAGTTTGAGCCTATACTTAAGATAAAACATTAGTTTTAATGTTTAAATTTTCTGCTTTAGGTTTGTTGTTTTTTAAAAAATAGCAGGCGTAAAATTTTATATTTTTGGTGACTATCTTAACTGTTAACACTTGTCTAATTATATCTAGCCTACTTTATTCATTTATAAATTACAAAACAAATGAACTTTATTATTAAATATATTCTGTAAAAATGTTTAGCATTATATAAGTTTTACAACACATGGAATAACTATTTTATGCCTACTATTTTTATCATCTTTAAGTAGGACCAACCTGAGTGTAAAAAAGTTAAATCCTGTTAGAAAATCTAATTTAAAAAATATTTTTTTCAGGCGTGTTCAAGAAAATGGAGATGGGCAGAAGAAAATTGATGTTGACCAGGATTAAATAAAAATATTAAATGTACTTATTTAATTTTTATTTGAAAATAAAGTTTAAAAAAAAATAAAACTTTTAGTGTATTGATTTCATATCACCAAGGTTAGCGTGTTGCCTAGCTAGCTACCAATGGAATCTCATCCAACATATTATATAGGTAGAAGCCTATTGGTGTATTTGTTTTCTGTGCACTAAAGTACTCCCCTGTTTTCATTAGTTCAACAAATATGAAATAAAAATAAAAAGAAACACTTAAGGTTTAAAATTAAAAATAATTATTAGTTTAAGAAAAACCCACACACGCAATGTTTTGAAAGTTCTAATCTTGCCGACCATGATTTCACCAGCAGCTTAACATAATATACTGACTGGTTTTTCCATTAAAATTGAGTTGATTGTACCTTTAGTCAATAGTAATAATTGTTACTATTAGTTTGATATGCATAAGATAATAACATGTATTGCACTTATTAATTGCTATGTTACGAAAACAGTAACAATTTTTATTGCAATCACAAGACCATCTTGTTGGCATAAATCACATTAATTTGTATCATAAAGCTAAAATTTAATATATATAAGTTATGTAAACAATTATTGTACACTTTACTGTAATAATGATGACTGTTGTATGGTTCTTAGTTTAGTCAGCATTTGTATTGTGTGAAGAGACAAGCTTTGTTTCGCCAGAGTTAGACGAGGCTTCTCTCCGTACACATCAGTGTATATGAATATTGTACGTTATTTGTTATAATTGTTTTAAAGTTAATAAAATTAAGTGTAACGAATAGAATTGTTCTTTTTTAAAAAGCAATTCCCTCGAACCAAAAACGTAACTGGCGCAGTCGGTAGGACACCTCGAGGAAGTTAACGAATATAACATCCGTCGGTTTTAACCGTTAATCGAGGAACCAACTCGGTTGCAGAGTGAATATCTGCGAAAAATCGATCAATCATAGAGTGAATATCTATAACGAACAACGAAAAAGGAAAAAAAGTTTTGTGTATTGTGTTAAATAGTGCAGTGCAAAATAAGTGCAGTGTTACGCCGTACATAATGAGCAAAGTATTTTGGATTTCACTGTAAGTAAATCCTGTACAAATATTAAGATAATCTATAATATTAAGAACGAAAGTAATCATTTTGAAAATTATTTTATATAGTAGGCTAGTTAAATATCTCATTTGTATAATATATTCTCTTGTAGTATATTAATTGATATCTTGATTTTTAATTTTTCAAATAAGTTGAGTAGATAATAATTAATTACAATGACTACCCCTATATTAAAAAAAGAGTACTTGGACATGATTCCAGAGTACAATGGTGAACCTGCTATGCTCAATAGGTTTATTTCAATTTGTGATAAAATAGTGAACAAATTCTTTGTAGTCCAGAACCCAGAGGATTTTCAAAACGAATTTTTGTTTTCTTCTATACTTTCTAAATTAAAAGGACAGGCCTTAGATATTGTAGTGAGCTCCAACACCTATGCTTGGGAAGATGTTAAAAATACACTTTTGACTAGTTATTCAGATAGGAGGGATTGTTTTACCTTAAATTTAGAAATGGCAGAATTAAGACAGGAAAGTAACGAATCGCCCTTCACTTTTTACGAAAGAATTCAGAAATTGTTGAATTTGCAAATAGCTTTCTTTATTAACAAGGAACCAGCTGCTAAAGATATTCTATGTACTTACACCCAAAAACTAGCACTACGTGTACTGTTAAGGGGACTTCAGGAACCGTTAGGGTCCTTAATGCGGACAAAAAATACTAACACGCTCAATGAAGCGCTTAATATGCTGACTAACGATTTCCAATTCAAAAATAATAAACTCTTTCAAACTAATCGGCAAAATGTACCAAATAAATCACAACATTTACCAATTCGCAAACCTGCCACTAATAATCAACCATTTCAGAATTATTATAAACAAATACCCCAAAACAATCCCAATCAATTTAACCAATTTAACAGACAAAACTATGTACACAACAACACGGCACCTAAAACGAATCAAGTTTATCAACCCACACCAATGAGCATATCAACACGTCAAACCGGAAACCCAATCAGACAAAATAAATTATATCAAATTACTGGAAAGCCGGTCGTTGAAGAAACGGAAAGTGATTCGATGTACCAGATCACCGAACAAATGCCGCACATTTCGCTATCGGAACAGACTAAAATTAGTTGTAACTTCGCGGAAGAAACCCAAGACGAACACAATGCCGCAAATAACTTTATTGAGGAAGACAATGCATGCGGATTCCCCCCAGATTATGAAAACACACAGAACCATTTTTTAGGACTTACGACAGTAAAAAGAAATTTTCCATAATGCACATAGAAAATGACACAAATGATTTACCTTATGTTTATGATCCTAAAACTAACCTAAAAATATTGATTGACACCGGAAGCACTAGATCGTTTATTAAAAAATCGATTGGATTTAATATTTTCAAAAATACACTAGAACAAGAACCGTTCGTAGTAAGCACAGCACACGGAGTGTCAAAAGAAAAGTTTAGCTGCAGATTACCCATTTTAGGAAAGAAAATAGCAAAATTCTATTTATTTGATTTTCATAAGGACTTTGACCTATTACTTGGACTCGATAACATAAGAGAATTGGGAATTAATTTGGATTTTGTAAACAATAAATTAATATTTTGTGATAAGAAGATATCTATACATTACTTTAACACGGAGGAACCAAACAAAAATAATAATAATAATAATACTTTTGGCGAAAATAATACCACATGCTATGTGATTAAAGCACGTACTAAACAAACGTTAAAAATAAAAATACTTAATATGCGCAATGGAGAGGGATTATTACCCTATAGGCAACAAGGCGGAATAGAAATACCGCAGTGCTTAATAAAAATAGAAAATGGAGAAAGTTATTGCCCGATAATCAATAATACGACATCTGATAGACGTTTAGTGATCAAACCGATGGAGGTGCAACCGCTAAGCGATTTCAAAATCTATCAAATAAACAATAATCAAGTAAACGCTACAAATTTTAATTTGTTAAATCACAAGCATAATAAATTAGATCTGAGCCAAATTAGAACGGATCACATGAACGCTGAAGAGAAACGGGAAATATTAAAATTGATTTTCGAATATTCTGACATATTCCATCAAGAAAATAAAGACCTGACATTTACTAATCAAGTCAAGCACATAATTAGGACAACTGACGAAATCCCTGTATACACGAAAAACTATAGATACCCAGAAATTTATCGTAAGGAAGTAGATAAACAAATTCAAGAAATGCTCGCCCAAAAAATAATCAAACCCTCGCATTCACCGTGGAATTCACCTGTATGGATCGTTCCAAAAAAACCAGACGCCTCCAACAGACAAAAGTTTAGGCTAGTAATTGATTTTAGGGGACTAAACGCAAAAACTATTGATGACAAATTTCCGCTTCCTAACATAACCGATATATTAGACAAATTAGGGAGATCCCAATATTTTACCACCCTGGATCTTGCCTCAGGATTTCATCAAGTTGAGATGCACCCGGACAGCGTTGATAAGACAGCCTTTTCCACGGAAACTGGCCACTATGAATTTCTGAGAATGCCGATGGGCCTTAAGAATAGTCCACCGACGTTCCAAAGAATAATGAACAACATATTACGCGGAATACAGAATGAATCGTGTTCGGTTTATCTTGATGATATCGTAATCTATTCAGCTAGTTTACAAGAGCACCTACTTAGGTTAAAAGAGGTTTTCGATAGACTAAGAAAAGCTAATTTTAAGGTACAGTTAGACAAGACGGAATTTTTAAGGAAAGAAGTCGCATATTTAGGCCATATTGTGACACCAGACGGAGTCAAACCCAATCCTGAAAAAATAAAAGTAATAAAGAATTATCCAATTCCAAAAACTACCAAACAAATAAAAGGATTTTTAGGACTATTAGGCTATTACCGTAAATTCATTAAAAATTTCGCAAAAATAACTAAACCATTTACTAATTGCTTGAAGAAAAATGCCAAAATTGATATCAATAACCCCGACTATATAGATTGTTTTGAAACTTGCAAGAACATATTGACTAATGAACCACTGTTGCAATACTCTGACTTTGAAAAAGAATTCATTCTAACCACAGACGCAAGCAATTTTGCTGTCGGAGCGATTCTAAGTCAATATAAAAATGGAAATGACCTTCCAATTGCTTTTGCTAGTCGAACTTTAAACGATAGTGAGACCAACTACTCTGCAATTGAAAAAGAACTTCTCGCAATCGTATGGGCAACAAAACATTTCAGACCTTATTTATTTGGAAGAAAATTCAAAATTTATTCAGACCATAAACCCCTGCAATGGTTGTTTTCTGTTAAAGAACCGAATTCTAAACTTTTAAGATGGCGGTTAAAGCTGGAAGAATATGATTACGAAATAAAATATAAAAAAGGAAAATTGAACCAAAATGCCGATGCATTATCGAGAATTCAATTAAACATCACCGAAAAAACTTCACCGGACTCGCAAAATATTGTGGATGACGAATTACAGAAGCCAACAGCTGACCTAGTGCGACGCTACTTCCCAGAACTGGATGACAGCCCGTCTATGATAGTTAACTTGGATATGGAAGAAGAAAACGACGCCTTCAATCAGGAAGATAATAATGAAGTGAACGACCAGACCGTCCATTCAAACTTTGAAGGAAATACCTTAGTGGAAATTCCCATTTCTGACGAACCTGTAAATTTTGGAAAAAACCAAATCTTTCTGTCGCTAGTAAACTATCAGCCAAAGAAAGTTAAAATAATAAAATTATTTGGAACTTCTAAAATGAGATTAATTGTTGACATTTCGGAAAACAATTTAGACAATGACATTATTAAATTTGTAAAGGAATTCCTAGTGCCTAATGTTAAATATAATATTTATTTTGAAGATGACTTTTATGAGAAATTTGTGACTTGCATAGCTAAACATTTTAAAAGCTCTAAACTTTGGTTAATTAAATGTAACACTAAACTACTAGATATAACTAAAGAGGACGAAATTGAAGATATAATAAATAATTACCATGTAAGCAAAACCAACCATCGCGGCATACAAGAAACGTATGAACAAATTAAAAGGAAATATTACTGGCCCAATATAAAAGGACATATTCAAAATTTTATCAATAACTGTGAAATTTGTTTAAAGACAAAGTATGATAGAGTACCCTTACAACTTGAAATGAATCTGACGCCTACACCATTGAAGCCGCTACAGATAGTGCACATGGATAGCATTTCGTTAGAAAAGAACAGATTTCTCAGTATTGTAGACGCATTCTCTCGCTATGCTCAAGTGTATCGCGTAGGAGGCGCACACGCCACAGAAGTCGCTGATAAGCTCTTAGACTACTTTGCACATTATGGTGTCCCTGAGTTTATAGTGTCTGACAATGGAACTGAATTCAACAATAAAGTAGTTAAGGAAATAATGGAATTACATAAAATCAAAATACATTTTATTAGCACACAGCACCCCCCCTCTAACGGATTAATTGAAAGGTTCCATTCCACATTAATTCAACACATACGACTTTTAAATAACCAAGTAGAATTTAGGAATGATAATATTACAAAGAAAGTTAAATACGCAATCATTGCATACAATAATAGCATACACTCTGTTACTAAGTTGACACCTTTTGAAATATTATATGGACATATTACCCCTAATCATGTTTTGAATATTGACATTGAAAATCAGTTTACTAATGACTATATAATAAATCACAGGGAGAGAACAAAAAAACTTTACGAACATATTAAGGAATCTAACCAGAAGATTCAAACCAAGAGGAATCTGAATAAAGAACCATTGCCAGAAATTCCGACAGAAGTTTATGTAAAAAATACGCAGAAACAAAGTAAAACAAAAAATAAATATAATCAAGAAGAAATATCTGCAATAAATCAGGAAAGGAAAACAGCGGAAATTAAACCAAGGCATCATAACACTAAACAGAAAATTCATCTGTCTAAAATTAAAAGGCCAAGGAAAAAATGTATAATTCCAAAATGTAATCCGTCTTTGAATCCTGTTCCAGGTCCCTCTTGTTCTTCGCAAAAGCCGATGCCGACACAACAGAAGTTAAGGACATTTCCAAAAACATTGGAATAATACCGATTGAATTAGGACCAGCCAAATTACAATCCTCTTACCACACATTTGTTCACTATTTTAATTTGAATAATTTGGTTGTTCAATTTAATAATGTTGAATTTTATTATAATAATGTATTAAACTATTTTGATAAGAATTGTGTTAGTTGTAACGCCAGCCTCACTGGAAAAATTGAGTTTGTAACGGATAATGGTAGTAAAGTTAGAGACATAATCAATTATTTTAAATATGTTAACCATAGTAGAGAAATAGTTAAAGAAAAATTAGAAGTAGTATACTTAGAACGTAATAATAATAATTATAATAATAATGTAAGAACAAAAAGAGGTATAATAGATGGACTAGGATCCGCATTTAAGTTTATTACTGGTAATTTAGATGCCTATGATGGCAAAAAATATGACAATATATTAAAAGGGATAGAAAACAATGAGGCTAACATTGTGAACCAGATAGAGTCTCAATATACAATTAGCAGTAGTATCATTAAGGAATACAATAAGACATTTAATATTATTGAAGCAAACTTTGTGGAATTAAAGAATAAATTGGAATTGATGAATCATAGAATTAACGATTTTGTAGAATTAGAAAAATTTAGAAATATATTAAACCAATTAAGTATTTTGTACAATATGTTGTTACAAGTAACAACTGATTTGGAAAATTCATTAACGTTTTGTAAAATAGGTGTACTTCACCCCAGCGTTATCTCAACCAGAGAGTTATATAGTGAGATAATGAGAATCTATGAGTATTACACTGAAAGACTACCCATTGAACCAAAATTGCAAAACATGTGGGAGTTAGAAAGTTTAATTGAAGTTAACTGTAAATTAGATTCAGATAATATTGTATATTTTCTGAATTTACCTATTGTAGAAAAAACAAAGTTTAATATTTACAAATTACACTCTGTACCCACTGAATATGAATCTCAATATGTAACCATTATACCCACGGTAAAATATATGTTAGTTTCTAGTTCTGTAGTGTTAGGTTTAGACAACAAGTGTAACAGAAAAACTAATTCAAAATACTTTTGCTCATTCGACTTAATATCTCACCAGAAGATTGACTGTGAAATTTCAATACTTAAAGACAACAATGCCGACACCTGTAAATACACCGCTTTGGAAGTCACAGACAATGTTATTAACTGGATCCCAGAAATAAATCAGTATTTGGCAACATTTCCAATCAAAGAGACTTTAAAAATCGTAAATCCGAAGGAAACAACCACAGTCACTCTCCAAGGTATATTCTTAATTAATCCTAAGAATAATACTATTCTCTACAATGACCGAAGACTCTCTCATTCATCCAAAACAACTGGAGGACACCCTAGATTCCTGGATGCTTCAAACTTAAACCTACAAGTGGACCAAAACCCCGAGTTTTCAGTCAACACAAAAAAGCTTGACCTTGACAAAATCAACCTAGACACCATCTCCAGGATTGATCGAAAGATAGATGTCACCCACGACATAAGTGTTTGGACCATTGCCCTGTATGGTACCCTAATTGGAGGACTGCTGTACTTGGTGTTCAAAAAGCTACTTAGGACAACTTCTAGGACGCCCGCAGCTCAACCACCCCCGGATGTCTTGTTTAGGGATGGAGGAGTTATGTAAACAATTATTGTACACTTTACTGTAATAATGATGACTGTTGTATGGTTCTTAGTTTAGTCAGCATTTGTATTGTGTGAAGAGACAAGCTTTGTTTCGCCAGAGTTAGACGAGGCGTACACATCAGTGTATATGAATATTGTACGTTATTTGTTATAATTGTTTTAAAATTAATAAAATTAAGTGTAACGAATAGAATTGTTCTTTTTTAAAAAACAATTCCCTCGAACCAAAAACGTAACTTATATATATATATATATATATATATATATATAT
>JAGFPH010005698.1:67574-79383 GCA_018207615.1 Philaenus spumarius
TGACAGATTTTGTAACCGGAATTTAAGTAGATATTTGTCACCTGTATTTGGGATAAATATTTTAAACCGGTATTTATCACAGGTATCTATAACCGGTATTTCAACAGATATTTGTGACCGGCATTTGTGACAGATATATATAATCGGTATTTCAACAGATATGTGTAACTAGTATTTAAACAACTATTTTTAACCGGTATTTAAACAGATATTTGTCACCTGCATTTGTAACCAGTATTTGTGACAGATATCTATAACCGGTATTTAAACAGATATTTGTAACCGGTATTTGAACAGATATTTGTAACCGTTATTTAAACAGATATTTGTAACCGTTATTTAAACAGATATTTGTAACCGGTATTTGTGACAGATTTTTGAAAGTACCGATATCACTTGTATGGACACTGGCAATTATGCTTTTAACCCTCCTCTATACTGGATGCATCTCACTTTAAAATTGCATCACAAAGTCTGTGTAATCAATTTGAAACAATATGTTTTATAACAGTACTCATGACTACTTGCTTTAAAACTATTTGATATAACGTGACGTTTCAGGTAAAGCTATTGGGCTGCCGGACGACTTCTTAGCGTTTGCTGAACGGAGTAAAGGTGGCGGCGTTATCCAGGTGAGTGCATCTTATATAAGTTCAGTTTATGTAGTTCCGAATATCGGTTCTCTTGGACTCATCCGCAACATGATCCGATTCAATTGACTGTATAAAGTCACCAAATTGTAGGTTCTACAGATGTAGAGGAACGATCCAGGAAGCAAGATATCCACGTGCAGGTATCAAAGAAAATATAACTTAGGTGCATCGCGCTAGCCTATGTCAAGCCAGGTCAGTAGCTGAAGGCAAGGCCGGAGGCAGGAAAACTTTTCGGGGGGGGGGGGGGTCAGAACCCTTTTAACACGTACACTGATAAGGACGCACATGTGAGTTTGACACTGAAAACTATGAGAAGCGGCCGACGCACAGTGAATTGCACTCCAACCCCCATATTGGGAGTATTTTCAATACACAGTGCATTGCGTGCTTAGCACGCTAACCCCCGTATTGGAAGTATTTTCAATACACAAAGCATTGCGCCAATTTGAAAACTAGTGCTTTTTACGCACATGTGTCCGCTTTAAATTATTAGTGATTATTACGTAGAAAGGTTCAAAAATAAAAAATATGGTAATTTCTACTCATTTAGGCTATAAATATAAAAAGTATACTTACCCATGCAAAATATTATAGCATGTAAGGATGATGGATGATTTTGTTTTGTTAAAATAAAGTATTTTTGTTGAACCTTCATAGTTTTCTTATTTAATAGATCAGATCAAGCTCATAAGAAAGTAAGACTGTAACCTACTGTATCCATGTGTATTGTACGTTATAGTTTAATCTAGCAAATCTAAATATCAGTATGCATGCAATGAACAATGATGTAAATATGTTGCTGGATCCTCTGTTGTGTTGTCTTTTTTTTAATTATTTAACTTGTAATTTTTAAACCAAGTATTGATTTTTACTAATAAATTTAGGGATTTCAGGGGGGTTTTGATACCTTAACCCCTTCCCCTCCCCCCGGGGCTATGGCCTTGGCTGAAGGGACTAGAACGTTACTGATTTTGAGAATTTGGCGTTTATCTTCACGGATTTCGTAAAGAAGTATTGCCGGATTAACCACAAAGCAAAGAAAACAACTGCTTTAGGACCTCGAAGCTATATCGGAGCCCCGGGAGTTTTGTTTATATGTAATAAACCACTGATATCGATAACAGCTTCTTCTTTGGTCGTTCGTTTAAGAAATGCTGTCCTTAATGTAAAGTTGTAATTTTCGTCAATAAAGATTAGAAACAGACTTGCGTCACTCGCTATGAAAATGACGTTCTGCAAACGTTACAATTTTAAGACGTTCCAAAAGTAGTTTTGTGTCGAAGAAACTCAGGAAAGTAAATTTGTAAGTAATACTCCACAGCATTTCTGTTATTGTCAAATTTGACGACTCTCATTTCTACAAGTGAACTGAACTTTGTTATGAATACACACAGTTTCTCCTCGTTAGTTCAAGTATTACATTACCATCAACACTTGTGGAATTTGTAGTTCCTGAGGTATACATTGATGGGCAAGCAAAGTTGTTGGTAAATTTTGTTTCATGTTCTTATAGATACTAGTAAGCAAAGGTAAGTTTTTTATAAAAAACTAGTGGACCCGGCAATGCTTCGCTATTGCTCGATTTTATTTTAAGGGTTTAAAATAAATGTAATTTTTGTTTTCTCCGTACACAGGGCCGGATTACCCATAAGGCCAACCTAGGCCATGGCCTAGGACGAAGGCTTGTGGCGGGCGCACAGCGTCGGGGTTGCACTGGCCTTGAAAGAGAGAAGGGTGTGTTAAGGAGAGTCAGGGGCCAGGGGGCACTTCACCCTAAAAATCGTCAATAACACATTTTTCTATAATTTTTTTTTGCAGTGTCTTATTCACTATGTTGTTCTGAAGATATTGATATATAATAAGCAGGGGAAATGTTATTCTAACCCATTCAAATCTAACGATAACTAAAAGCTTGCACAAAATTTTGAGTCACATAGTACAAGGAATATACAAAAAAAATTCAAATGATAAAAACTTACCGTGAACAAAAACTGAAAGATAAAGAAGGAAATACCTATTGGAGCAGAAGAGTTTTAGTGTAAGTAATTGAAACATACTACGTATACTAAGTAATGCAAAGAAATACACTTGCAAGATTTGCTTAGCAACTGTTGTTTTCCTTTGTGGACTGTTTTCCGAAAATTAAATTTGTACGCGTTTTGAATCACTATGGCGGGCATATCTCAAGTTCTATTAGAGATATCTTCTTGATTTTTTATTTATTTTGAAGATAACATTTCATTATATGGCCTCTAGCATAGAATAGTTGAAATTTACCTGTAAATATTTTTTCAAAATTGATAATTAATTTTTAGTTTTTAAAAATATTTTAATAAACAAATTAAGTTATTATTTTTTAATCATTAAAAAATAGCAATTCCATGCTATAGACCGTTATAGACAATGTCCTCTACAAAGTAAAAAAAAACTTTTAACCTAACTTTCATAGTTCTTGAGTTAGGCATGCCATAGTAAATGCTTGTTTTTTTATGAAAACGTATTGTTGGTACAGTATTCAGCTGTTTGCTCTGATATTTCCATTAACAGCTGATTACAAACTGTTAAGCAATTATTTGTATTTCTAACTTTTAGATTAGGTTTTCGTAAACAATACCATCTGTTGAACGTAAAAATAACACAAACTCTACTAAATATTTTACGGCAATGGGAGTGCTATAATCAATAATAATTCAACATAATTATCGTGGACGGTTATGTGAAACGGCATTCATGAATTGACAAAAAATCTTCCCCGCCGACGAGATTATGTTTCCTACCAGTCCATTACACACGAGGCCTATTATTTTACAAATCAACTTCAGTTCTTGATCGTTAGGCTCGGAGGCATTGTTTAACTTGAACTTGAGGCGATTCGTGCACAAGAACTGTTATTTTGCATTTCCTGATAACAGGTGATGACTTCCTCAATCAGTAGCAGCTCGGCTTTCTAATGGAAGCTCGACTTCTAAGCCTAAACTATACTACGGTTTGTGCTGAAATTAAAGCAGCTTTGGTTGGTTTTCAGAACAGCTGACTACATTGTTGATTGTTGCCAGGCAACGGTGCTTATTTGCGAATGTCTATAAGAAAGATGATCTATTGCAGTGGCCCTTATGGTAAGACAAAAGGTCGAGAGTATCAAATGAGCACCAACCATGGTCCCCAGAACACGTTTTGGGGTGTCATTAAAAATCATATATATATATATATATATCGATGGTTTAAAACACAAATGTAGTAAGTCCGACTTTGCTAACTTTCGGGGAATGGCAAAAGAAGATTTTCACCAATTTTAACTCTAAATCTAACATACCAAACTTGATAATTATTGAAAATTGCTTAAATAGGAACAAACATTGTTTAGTTAGTAGTTAGAAAATGCTTAGTTTAAAAACAAATTTAACATTAAAATATAGAAAATAAATATTTTTCTTTACAGATGTAGTGACATACAACATATACGCTTTTATATTTTCAGATGACAGGGACATACAACATAATAAAACTCACTAAAAAGCGAAATGTGCAGACATACCACTTTTGAGCTTTATTAATTATGTTGTAGGCCTACTTATATGATTGAAAGGAACAAAAATAAAATCGCAGGACATACAACATGTGAATAAGAGTAAAAATTCATTAACTTAGATTGTTAGTTCACAAATATCATGTATGTGGACTTGCAACATTTGTGTTCTACGTTATTATTCAATATGTTTTAATCCAATGGACTTTTCACATCAGCACACCTCACTTACAACATATGTGCAGTAAATAACAAATACAACAACTGTGAGTTAAACAAAATGGCTCGGATGGACATACAACATTCGAAAATTAGTTATTTTAAACGTTTAATTTTTTTTTTTTTTGACATATAACATTTGCGTAGAATGATAGAGAATCATGCAACGATTCAGGAAATGTCAAAACCTCGAAATTGAAAAAATGGACTTACAACATTTGTGTTTTAAACCATCGATATATAAGTATATATTTATGTATGTATGTGTGCGCACTCTAACGGACGCATTTTATGTCCGATTTAGTCTAAATTTGGTACACAGGTTGGTTTTCTAAGTCGCTTGGACGAATTCGTTAACTAAAAAAATTTACCGGAAGTAGACAATTTTTTTGACCGGAAGTAACTTTATGTATAAGTGTGCGCACTCTAACGGACGCATTTTACGTCCGATTTGGTCCAAATTTGGTACACAGGCTGGTTTTCTAAGTCGCTTGGACGAGTTCGTTAGTAAAAAAAATTTACCGGAAGTAGACCTAATTTTTGACCGGAAGTAAAAAATATGAAATTTTTCGTACTAGAAATAAACTTTTTTGAAGTTTTCTTTAAAAAAATAGACATATGAAATAATTCTGCACATTTTGTTTTTTTACGCGACTTTATAGCCCATCTGGTTCCCCAAAAACAATCTAAACATAAAATACCGTAAAAATCTACGGCTTTTACCTTGGTGACCGATGGTGATATTTGCTACATGCTGGCAGCAGCTACGTGAGTTGATCAATTTCAAAAATAGTTCTTTGAATCCCAAAAACATATATAAATTTAATTTTGGAAATTCGCTCAACTCACGTCAGCGGTTCAGCTGCGTGGTGGAATTATTTTTCTTAAGATAGATCATTGTTAGGTTAATTAAACTTCATGACAAGTTTGAACTCAATCGGTTAAACTTTCTCTACATATGAATTAATTATCTTGTAAAAAAAATCGGCGGATATCTGGAAAACAAAGCTTTCCAGGGGTTATGAAAATTTTGTAGCTGTATAATCAATCAGTTTCTTGTATTATCGCTTCCTCCTGAAACATTCTGTATATACATACAATTTTTAATAATACCCCAAAACGTGTTCTGAAGACTATGATCGGTGCTCATTTACCACTCCCGACCTTAGGACTCACCATAAGAGTCACTGTATACATCATCTCTCTTATGGAAATTAGCAAAGATTTTATATTGTAAAGACAAATCTATCTTTAAATTGATTTAAAAGATTATTACTATCGTTATAATAACAACTAATATCTTATTTATTTTTCAGACATCAGCCAGCGAGTGCGTTCTAGTTACTATGCTAGCCGCCAGAGCACAAGCGTTGAAAAAACTCAAACAGCAACACCCGTTTGTTGAAGAAGGCGTCCTTCTGTCGAAACTGATGGCTTACTGTTCCAAAGAAGCTCACTCTTGCGTCGAGAAGGCGGCTATGATTTGTTTCGTCAAGCTGAGGATATTGGAACCCGATGATAAATGTAGTCTTAGAGGAAACACTTTGCGACAGGTTAGTGAGCCTTGCTCGTCAGTTCAATCTTATTAGAGATAGGTAGGTTTAAGTTGTCTAAGGAGTCCGGTCCGGATCTACACCCAGCTCTTCGTATCTACATCCCGGATCCGGATCTATATCCAGCTCTTCGGATCTACATCCCAGATCCGTGTATACATCCAGCTCTTCGGATCTGAATCCCAGTTCCAGATCTGCATCTAGTTCTTTGGACCTACATCCCTGGTCCGGATCTACATCTAGATCTTTAGACCTACATCCCGGGTCCAGACCTAGATCCCGGGTCCGGATCTCACCTACATCCCGGGTCCGGATCTACATCCCGGGTTCGAATCTGCATCCAGCTCTTCAGACTTACATCCCGGGTCCGGATGTACATCTAGCGTTTTGGACCTACATCCCTGATCCGTATCCGACGGAATTAGACGGGTCCGGCTCCGATTTATTAGAGCGCATTACAGATATGAATCATGCGAATTAAATCTGTACTAAGAATTAGTTTCGTAATGCCTACATACGTAAGATGGTGCTGTAATAAATAAAACCTTTCTACGTTCACTGTTATGATTATACTAGTAAGCCCCGGTGAAAAATCACAGCCTGATTAATTAGATACACATTAGAAATACACATTTAAAAAACAATCTACATACAAACAACGTTAAGGAATACTTATTTAGGCCTACCTGACTCTGATGACAGGTATTTTTAACTCGGTAAATGTGTACAACAATAAGGATTATAAAACTGTAGGCCTATTTGTTAAACATTTCTATTTACATAGTTATTATATATTTAAAGAATGATAAAAATCACTATCTTTTCATTGCTTTTTATTTCATATTGATAGATGAAATGATTTAGAAGTTATTAATATTATAGTGAAGAAATTAATAATCAAATATGTTTATATATTGTACGAAGATGTACGAATGTTTCCGAAGTTAAACGAATGGATATCTTTTGTTTAAATTTGTATAAACAAACTAGCAGGTACCCGTGACTTCGCACACGGTCCAAAGATTCGCCGCAAAGTAATAAATGTTTATTGTTTCAACCCTTAAAACAAAATGAATTCTAGCCTATGTTTCATTCCAGGTCATGATCTATATGTGTGTCAAATTTCATTCAAATCCATCCAGTAGTCTTTACGTGATTAATATTTATTGTTTTAGGGGTTGCTTCAACCCTTAAATGTAAATTAATTCTAGCCTGTGTTTCATTCCAGGTCATGATCTATATGTGTGCCAAATTTCTTTCAAATCCATCCAGTAGTTTTTACGTGATTGAGTAACACCACCATTAGATTTTAATATAATAGTATAGATATATTGCTGATAAAAGGCTATATTTATATACAGTTTATACCCTCAAAGCAAATATTATAACGTATATTATAGCATACATTAGTTCTATAACTCACATTAAAAAAAATTACTTCACAAGAAATTATAACGATTGAAGTTGTAAACATAACCCCAAACATAACCCAAACTATAATCTACACTGTGTTTGTTTAAGTATTACAGATGATGGGTGATGGATAGTAGATATTATATGTTACTCACGTACGTACGTACGGACGTACACTTGCTTTTGTAGGAGTTGATTATTGTAAGCTGTATAAACATGTTTGTTTCAATTCAAGACCGTTTAGTCCAAGGCCTATATTAGCTCCCGCTTGAAAATAAAATTGTTTCTCATTCTACTGTATGCTCGATATTTCGCATCACAGAGTCCCTTATAACCTCATGTTGCCAGGCGACAACGGTGGTCAAATTGTAAAATTGGATCTTTCGCCATGGAAATACTGTTTTAGGTTGTTTGGACCACTTCTCTAAAATTAATCGTTTTCGATATATACGTTTTTATAGGTATGAAAATGAAGACAAAAATTACCATTATCAACGTCTACAACCCTATTAAAAATTTCAATTTTGTATGTTGCCACCGGAGAGTTATTTAGAAATTTTTGTTCTAAAGGCTTGTTTTTTAATTGCTAATTAGGGGTTTGCGTTTCTCCCATACTCAGTAAAGTAAACACTATTTTATTATATAACACTGGATCTGCTCGCTTGCGCTCAACGTTAACCGACAATGCGCTGGGAGCGAAGCGAAGCCGTCCATAATCCGAGGCCTCTAGGTTGAGGCGGAACGTGGCTGGAGACTGACGAGCAAACAAATTCTACTAACATATTTCGTACACGTGGACAGCTATTCAGCGCCTTCGTGAGTAGACCGATTTCCCAAGTCCGCTCAACACTCGTCTGTGGTTCAGCTAACGTGATCGAGTTATCGGCGAATTTCCATAGAAAAGATGAGCTATACAGTGACTCAAGGCCGGGAGTGGTAAATGAGCACCGATCATGGTTCATAGAACACGTTCTGGGGTGTCATTAAAAATGTTATACATGTGTGTGTACATGTGTTCGCACTCTAACGGCCTCATTTTAAATCCGATTTAGGCCTAATTTGGTACACACGTTGGTTGTCTAAGTCTCTCGGACGAGTTCGTTAGCCAAAAAAAAATCTTACAAACGGCAAATTTTTTGACCGGAAGTAACAATTTTTTTAGACATTCTGTACTAGAATGAAACTTTGTCTAAAACAATAAATGTATGATATTATTCTGGACATTTTGTTTTTTTACACGACCTTTTAGCTTGTTTTTAATTTCCCGCTAAAAGAAAATTAAAAATTTTCTAAAACCCCGTTTTTCGAAAATCGAGTATTCATCAGATCACGACGTTTTGAGGTCCTAGGAATCTTCCCTGACCACTCCCGAGAGGGTGTCACCCTGTCTGTGTGTATGTGTGTGTGGGGGTGTGTGTGTAGGTGTGTGTGGGGGTGTGTGTGTGTGTGTGTGCGTGTGTGTGTGTGTGTGTGTGTGTGTGTGTGTGTGTGTATCTAAGTATGTGACCCGCTTATAACTTTTGAACGGCTTAACCGATTGTATCCTACCAAACGGCGTTCTAAAGAGTTCCATCGAACTTAGATTTCCTGAAAATTTCAACTAATTCGGACCGGTAGGTTCTGAGAAATTTCGAAAAAACTAAGAAATACAATTTTTTCAAATCAGTTTTTTTTAATAACTTTTAAACGGCTTTACCAATCAATTCCAAAATCTAATCAGCTTTTAACCTTGAAAAGCGACGTCGATCGCTACCAGTCCGGTCAAAATCGGTTAATTCGTTCGTGAGATATCGTGAACGAAAGAAATTCAAAAATAGTGTTTTTTCTCAATTTCTCCGAAATTGTTCATCATAAAAATTTTTGTTGTCGATTCTTTCAATGGACTCGAAAAACTGCATCGATTGCCGCAAATCGCATAAAAATCGGTAGATTCATTCGCGAGATATCGTGAACGAAAGAAAATCAAAAGAAGTGTTTTCCCTCAATTTCTCCGAAACTTTTCATCTGAAAAATTTTTGTTGTTTATTCTTTCAATAAACTTAAAAAAACTGCATCGATTGCCGCAAATCGCATAAAAATCGGTTGATTCATTCAAAAGTTATGGCAGTTCAAAATTTCCAAAAATAGTGTTTGTTGTAATTAAACTTAGCGGGAAGTTACATGGATGGCCTTTAGGGTCAACCGTTTTCCCAATTTTTTTTTCAAAAATCGATCAAAACGTAAAATACCATAAAAGTACTCGGACTTTACAGTGGGGTCATCTTCTGACCCGAGGAGGCCGCAAGGTCCAGGTGCAAACTCGCAAAGATTTTCGCTGCGAATGGAACGAGGCAGAGCGTGAGTCGAAGCTGGAGGCTTAGGTGCAAACAAAATCTACTAATATATTTCCTAAAAACAGGCAGCTATTCAGCGCCTTCGTGAGTAGACCAATTTCCCAAATAGCTGGTTGAAACCCTAAAACATATAAATTTAATTTTGGAAATTCGCTGAACTTACGTCAGCGGTTCAGCTGCGAGGTCGAATTATTTCCAGACTAAATTAAATAAAGGTTCTTGTTTGGCTCACTCTACAACCCTGACGCCTTGAACCATTGGTTAACCACTTACAATTAATTTTGAGGTTAACCAGCATGTTTTAATCTTCATTTCCGCTTTACGTTGTGGTCCCCTACCAACTTCCGGCCTAAACATAATCAACAAGGCCTTTAAATCGCCGAACCGTGGTTTATAAAAATGAAACTAGAATTATCCTTCTTCGTGGACAATAGAACTTTTAAAAAACTGGCATTTAAGTGGCCGTGGTATACACTCCTTAGTCCTGGAAATATTTTTCAGTTGTATTTTTTGTTTTCTTTTCATGTACTGTATTTATAATGAGATTCGCTTTACTTTGAAGGAAACTATACAAAAAAAATATAGCGTCCCCCATTTTTGAAAAAAAAGCACGTCTCCTCTAGGCGGCGCCGACGTCCGGTTTTAATAGTTAAGTAAATATACATATTAATTTATGTACCCCCGGCACATACGAGAATTCCTACAATGAGGATAGGCCTACTGTACACTATATCAAAGCCCACTAAATAATACCGTTGCGAGGCGGCCAATAGGATGGGCGCGCGTTTAAAAGCCACGATGGTCGTGGTTGTTAAGGCGTCAATGCTTTATCAATCGTCATGGCAACCATCAATGGAAAAGTTCCGGGTTCAATTCCCATTGACCCCGAATAATTTTCTAAATGGTTTCTTAACAGACATCGTTGGCTGTGGTTCGGATTCCACGTAAAACTGTAGGTCCCGTCTTCATTAGCCTTAAGTGCAAAACAGCAGGACGTTAAACTCCAAAAAAAAAGGATGGGCGCGCAGCGTTGCCATATCTACTATCCTCGAATACTCCTGGTATTTACCGCTCGAGGCTTGATCGCACAAATTAAAGAATTATAAATGCGTTGAGTCAGCCGCATTCAGTTAGAAGCGCGGGAAGAACGTGACAACGTCGCACTACGGCGATTGGAGCGTTCAAGGTCTCGATGTACACAAGCCCGTCCCTCAACGGTATTCTTTAGTGGGCTTTTATATAGGTAGTTTTCAATATCTTAAAACATTGTTATTACACTACTGGATCCGCCCCTACTAGCTTTGTTCACCAACCCCAGCGGTGACCAATGACGAAGCCAATGCAAACAGATTATTGGATACTCTGCTATTTTCACGGAACGACGATTGAGCGGTGGCCTACACATAGCTAATGTAAGACAGAGATCTAAATAGACACGACCAACTCCGATAATTCGAATTACGGCGTGTTGTAATTTCACCAATAGTATTTAAAATGATCAATATTTCAAACAAATATTGATATTACTAACTAAAGGAAACAATAAAATTTGTAACAACAGATGATTGACTGTAACTACAGTAAACTGTTTGTTTGCTTTTACATAATCTAAAAAAACTGTTAGTTGGGAAGAATAATTACCTGATTATAAATTGCCAAAATTGGTTGCAAATAAACGTGTTTTGGTTCGTTGTAGGCCTAACCTAAAACGTTTTGATGAAATTTAGCTGTTTATTTGTAATATGTAACAAACGATGTTTGAATTGAAGTATAATACAGTAAGAATTTTTTGGCTATGTTTGTGTTTGCTTTTGTTTGTTAATCTAACCTATAAAAAATTGTTGGTTGTGAAGAATAATAAACTGTTTATAAATTTGCTAAGTTGGTTGCTATGGTAATGAATATAAACAAACATGCGTTGCTACGATTTTGATACGAACAACTGTTTTATAAGAAACTAGTGGACCCGGCAATGCTTCGCTATTGCTTAATTTGAAACTTTGAAAGCCTGTAATTCATATCCCGTGTAATTCAACATCCTGTAATTCGTATCCCGTGTAATTCAACAACATAGGCCTAATGATTGTTACACATAATTAATAAAACAACTGA
>JAGFPH010005698.1:79483-91916 GCA_018207615.1 Philaenus spumarius
GGTACAATTGTGACAACTCTAAGCGGCGTTACGGTCAGTAGGTTACAAAATAATAAATTTTACACTTAAAAATGGTTATTGAGATTTTATTTGAATTAGCACGATCGCAATAACATACATAATTGCAGTAATGCTAGTAGTGATTTCAAACGTATGCAAAAAAACTAAGAAACTAAATCAGAATCAATATAACAGTGAACGTATACTAAGAGTAAAATTAAAATAATTACAAATTAATTTTGCAATGTTACTGTACAATAAATCAATAGAATAATATTATAAAACTAACACAAGCATATTTACATAACCATCCTATGTTAAGAAGGCCTCTTAAGTGGCTTCTAAAATTTCCAATGTACGAAAAAAAAGAAACTAAATCAGAATCAATATAACAGTGAACGTATACTAAAGTAAAACAAAATAAAAATAAATAAACTAAATACATTTTTTTATAGTTCCTCTGTATTAATGGGTTTACAAAAATATAAAAAACCGTATTTGTTGGGGCGTTTTCATTGGTTCAAAACGTTTGCACACAAAAATATCTTCCGCTTATATAGGGTGTTTTTAAAACTGTATAACCCTCTTTAACGGTTAGTCGTATAAAAAAAAAACACCATGCGAGAACAAAAAAGTCTTAAAATCCACAATCGTCGTAAAATACAGGGTGTTCCGTAACAAATCCGAAAGTTGACAGCCGTATTGGAAAATGGCGGCCATTTACAAATATTTTAACTAGATATTTAAAAAAATACTGGATTTCTAAATAGGCAGAGAAGGCTGTATAGCCCAGTATATAGGGGGGTTTCAGCTTACATTAATTATGGCAAAATATTTTTTTTCTATCATCGTTTGGTATGGTGTGGGTATGCCAAAACTAATTTTGCGACCTCGAAAGTGGGGGGGACAACTTTTGGGGGGCAAAAAACCTCAAAATTTTCGGACTTTTCCAGTTATTCTCTTATAACTCGAAAACGGTGCATATTTTGTAAACAATAGTACTTTAATAAATTAAAGAGGACAACATTTCGCGACGATTAAAAAAACAAAGTGCAAAATTCGTCCAGTAGTTCGATTTTTATGAGCATTAAAAAAACAGCATTTTTTCCCAACTTTGATGCCAAAAACTGTGTTTTAGCTATTTTCAATGTGCTGTAACTTTCCAAAATCAAATTTTATCAATACCCCTCTCCCTAAAAGTTGTAGAGCATCAATCCACGAGTTAAAAAAACACCGATTTTTCTAAATTGGGCAAATTTTGAAATTTTGTCAACTCACTATACAAAATTGGAGAAAACCTTAAATTCACACAATCGGGTTTTCGCTCTTTTTGTCTATGAGTCCGGGAATTGTACCCTAGAACGGAAAATCTTTAGGGGTGGCAATTAGGATTTTTTTTAAACTGAAAATAAACCTTTTTGACTTTATTTAACAACAGAAAAATTAATTTGTAGCATAAATGTATGGCGCACGATGGATGTACGAAAAAAACAGCAAAAGGAACACAAAAAGGAAAGTTTGGCCTGACGAAGATCAAAGTGGTGCAATAAACATTGCCGGAAGAGACGACCTAAGAATAAATACGTTTATATTGATAATAGACTCTTTTATTGATGAATTCAACGAGTTTTAAGACAGGATTTACTTCTTATCTCAGTTATATGAAAACAAGAAAGGTATGGATGAGGAATTGAGGGAAAAGGTAACTAATCTGTACCACATCCATACACACGATTTGGTTTCTGATTTTGTTGAAGAGTGCGTCCACTTCCAAATGTACTGTGTTGCAGGTGCAGGGATTGAGCTCCAGCAGAAAAACCGTTGCAAGGAATTTCAAAATTTCTCCGATGTAGGTGTGCCTGAATTTGAACATCGCACTAAGAATAGGTCTGTGCGTACAAATTGTGCTGGAGAACGTAGTTCATCCTGCCTCAGAAGGCAGACGAGTTTAGGCAAAAGGGGTTAAAAGAGGCAAAAACCACAAAAACACTTTTGTATGAGGACATCGTAAACGAATTTACTCTTAAAGAATCCCGCAAGAAAGTGATGTAAATTTGAACACGAATGAAGGTGCAAAATGTAATGTGGGTTCTTTCATTTGTTTGTACTGTATATCAAATAAATTTTGTTGTACTTGGTAGCTATACTTTATTAGCGAATTTCCATAGGAAGTATGAGCTATTGCATAACTTTGAATTATATGCATAAGGTGAGGTCGGGAGTGGTAAATGAGGACCGATCATGGTCCACAGAACACGTTTTGTGGTGTCATTAAAAATGGTATATGAAAATATACGTCCACACTCTAGCGGCAGCATTTTAAGTCCGATTTGTTCCAAATTTGGTGCACATGTTGGTTGTCTACGTTACTCTGACTAGTTCCTAAGCCAAAAAAAAACCATGGACCGGAAGCACGTTTATTGACAGGAAGTAACTATTTTTTGAGATAATTAGTACAAGAATTAAATCTTTTTAGAGTTTTATCTAACAAAATAAATGTAGTATTCTGCACATTTTGATTTTTTACACGACCTTATAGCTCGCTTGGTTTTCTCAAAATCGATCAAAACATAAAACACCATAAATGTACAAGGTTCAAATCCACGTAATGGGTTTTACCGTGGGGCATCATCCAATCCGAGTTTGTACGCTGCGAGCGAAGCGAAGCAGTCCATAAGCCGAGGCCTCAAGCGCAAAGCGAGTTTTCCCGCTTCGAGTGGACGAAGCAGACCATAAGCCGAGGCATCAAGCGCAAAGCGAGTTTTCCCGCTTCGAGTGGACGAAGCAGACCATAAGCCGAGGCATCAAGCGCAAAGCGAATTTTCCCGCTTCAAGTGGACGTGAGCCGGGGCTGGAGGCTGAGTTACAAACAAATTCTACTAATATATTTCGTACACGCAGTCAGCTATTCATCGCCTTGGTGAGTAGAACGATTTCCCAAATACTGTAGTTGGTTGAAACCCTAAAACATATAAACTTAATTTTGAAAATTCAGTCAACGGTTCAGCTGCGAGGTCGAATTATTTTTAATACCAACAATAAGCCAATAACGAACTACATTTTATGTAGCTTAAGTATATTACGCTTATCCAATAGAAGTTAATTGAATACAGTATACTTTATTTATGTGAAACATAGTCGTTAAAGTTTACAGAGTAAGAAAATTTAAATAATGTCACTAACCTCAAAGAACTAAATAAAACACTTTTACTTTTCTAACGAACCTTAAAAAAAGCGTGTAAAAAAAGTAAATAATTCTGCAGTTGTATAAAACCAAAGAATACAGAACTTATAAGAAGTGCAAGGCCCATGTTTAAGATTCAGCCTAGTTTTATTTGAATCTGGCAAGCTTAGCGCAGCAGTCGCTATGTAGTTAAAGCGCTACTGTCGTCGGTAGCGCAAATGTGAGTGAGACAGAGAATGAGCCAGCCATTCTCTCTCTCACTCACTCTTGGCGCGGAGGATTGATTCCACAGACGGGTGAAAATTTTCAGCCAGCGCTGACTAACGGCTAGTATACACGGCGACACTTTAATGTCGACATTGAGTGTATACAACGAGTGTCTTCATTTGTACACCAATATCTCTGTCTATGACACCCGGTTGCGACACTTGTGTCAGTGTCGAAGTGTCCGTCGTGTGCACAGGTCATATCGGGGTGTCTCTTCGAGTGAATCAAGTTTCGAGCAAGCGGAAACTTTTCGCTAGAGCGATTGTGAAAACATGACTCGTTTGTGGACCAAATCATTAATTTTTACATGTTGAGGGACTGCCAGAACTCTGGAATGTTACCAGTTCAGATTATGAAAACAATTTTAAAAGAACAGCTGCTTTGGAAAATTTGGCCGTGCAATTTAATACAAATGAGTCAGAAGTACACAGAAAACGACATAATATTAAGAAACCAGTAAAAGATATATCTGTACTAATAATATAAAGAGGTAAAATTTGTTTGTTTATTTGTATGTAGGGGGTAATCTCTGGAACTACTGAACCGATTGGAAACATTGTTTTACTAATAAAAAGCTTCACTATCCCTGAGTAACATAGGCTATAATTCATTTCGATAAAAATATTTTTTATTTCAATATTCGCAAATTTAGTCAGAAAAAATTCTTAAGTTAAGCCTAGACTGATGAATCAACAAATATTTCTTGAATGTATTTACATTCATTACAATAGCAACCGATTGAATAAAATAACATTTAAAACAGCTAATTGCTCTAATATTTCCATTAACAGCTGATTTCAAAGTTTGAAGCAATTATTTGTATTTCTAACTTTTAGGTTAGGTTTTTATTAAAGTGTAGACCTGATCCTTGCTGTTTGTTTTAACCTGTATTATAACTGATGTTATAAAATATAATAAATAATTTGACTTGAACATTTAACATTATTTACCATTTTAGCTTTGGGATTATTATTATTAATCCTACACATTTATTATAAAAAATAAACGGTACCAGGAACTGGCACATACTTTCTTACAAACATATTTAAATTATTAAACAGATTCACTGTGACTTGTAGGATGGGGTAGGAGAGGTGATTTTTTATTACAGTTTTAGATTACCTAATAAATATTATTATTATTATCTAGAGAGAAAACTATTCGATCGATTTCGAACAAATTTGCACCAAACACGTAAATTATGTCTTTATAGATGCAAGAAAAAAAGTTTTGAAAAAAAAACCCTTTATGGCCGAAAAACCCCCAAAAATCAGTTGTTATTATTATTAGCTAAACGAGAATTTTTAGAAAGATGCTGTTTCTTGCATATGGTAGGGCACATTAAGGGCTACAAATGAGCCAAATTTTATCAAAATCGTTAGAGCAGTTTTTTTATAAAAAAAATAATAACTGATTTTTTGGGGTTTTTTGGCCAAAAAGGGGGTTGTTTTTCAAAACCGTTTTTCGTGCATCTATACAGGCCTACTTGACATGTCTGGTGCAAGTTTGGTTGAAATCGATCGAATAGTATTATCTCTAGCTTTGTATACATACAGACATACAGACATTCATATATACAGACATACAGACATACAAACATACAGACAGACATTTTGTGAAAACCACTTTTTTGGACTCAGGGGGTCCCAAAACGGATATATCCACAAAAATCTCAACATCGATTTTTTTTGCTATCACTATAGGCCTACTTTCTCTATACTATACTATAGTGAGAAAGTAAAAACATAACATAAGCGTTGCGCTTCTTATAAATTTTGCATTCATTGATAAAACCAATCTAAAAACACAATTAAATAGGGACGGCAAATGGTATCAAGCCTACAGGCGGCAAACATTCCCGGCCCTGTGTATAATATGAACACTTCACAATATATATTTTGTTTCCACAGGCATAGACTACGCAGACTCCTTCAACACTAATCCGAACAAATGGCTGCTGACAAACTTCGACTGTTCCACACTCTGGGTGCGCGACCGTATCCGTCTCACCTCGGCTCTGGTCGTGGACCCTCTCTACCTCCAGCACGGTTACTCCGACTCCACCATCGACTACCGACACTGGGGTGTTCCGCTGAGCAGACGGTTCCGTTCTCTGAAACTCTGGTTCGTCATGAGGAACTACGGAATCACCGGACTACAGACGTACATCAGACATCACATCAGATTGGCGAAGACGTTCGAGAGTCTTGTGCTGAAGGACAATAGGTTCGAAGTCTGCAACGAAGTTAAGGTAGTTTTATCTTATATTACTTGTATTCTCTGTTTGAAGTTATCATTTATTAACGACGGATGTTCGATTTTATTATTAGTTATTCGGACATTTGATTTGTGTGTTAAAAAATCAATACACAACGTTTCGGGAATATAAATCAACTCGCGTTACCAAGTGACTAACAACTAAGGGAACATAAACCTAGAGATCTAGGCCTATGTAAAGAAAACAAGTAAAGCTAAAATATACCACTAACCTTAACCATATACATAGTCTCAGAGCTGAAACTGAGAAATCAAAAAACACAATAATACAAACACACACCTGAAGGCAAAACACGTGTTTACAGACCGGAGTCATTCAAACAACTGGCCGGTTGCCAGGCTAGGGTAGTAGCCCTTTGTTCATTAAGTTTATAAGATAAGATTAAGTTTACAAAATTTTCTAACATGGAAGAGTAAAAATAAAATTTACGAAATCTATTTGGAAGCAATTTTTTAGGTCAAGCACTTTGAAATAAACATTTTTCGTCTCTTGAAATTTTTTCTAAAAACTCTACCTTTTGGATATTTTAGCAACTTTATGTCGATTTATTTCATCACGTTTATGGCTGCCATTTTGTTTTGGGAGGTCCGATTTTTATTTTCTCTATGCCATTTTCCTAATCTTAAATATACCTTTAAAATGAGGTATCACATGACCGTACTTCCCATTTACAAATGTTGGGTTGCCCCGAAATCCCCCATTTTTAGGGGTCACTCAAAATTTCCGATTGCTTCAAAAGATACTTTGGTCTAAGTTAGTATCGTTCCCCAAAGGATATTTGTTTTAACAAACACAAAAGTTAAATGGGGGGGAGTGGGACTTTCAAGACATCTGGTATCTATATATTTAAAGCCGTAAGGAAAAAAACATTTGGACAGTTCGTCTGAGACTTCTACTGAACCGATTTACATGCGGGTTTTACCAAAACAAAGGTTTTCGGACCTATATTAGCAGATTTTATTTGTATTTTGAAAATATTTACGTTAACTGGGTCAAAAATGAAAAATATACTTTTCTTATGGAGAATTAACATGGGAGAAAAGGTCAACTTTTTCAATCCTTTGGACAGTTCGTCTGAGACTTTAACTGGACCGATTTACATTCAGTTTATACCAAATAAAAGCAAAATTTTTCTATATTAACAGGTTTTATTTACTTTTACGTCATCTTGATTAAATTAAAAAATCAACATTTCCAAACCTTTGCAATGATTTTATTTTACAGTTCTTCAATCAGCTGATTGTAAAGAAACAAGGTATTTTGTCTAACAACAGAAGAAGAGCAAACGCTCATATATCCTAATATAACAGCTGATTTCACCCATCATCTGTACAAAACCTAGCATAGATTGTATTTTGGGGTTATGTTAACAATTACAATTCATCAATAATGTATTTCTTCTGAAGTTGACTTTTTTTAAATATGAGTTCTAAAATTACGGTAGGCTATAATACGTTGTAAGATTTGCTTTGAGGTTATAAAGTGAATATAAATACAACTTTTTATCAACAATGAATTTATTCATTTATACAAATTTATGAAAGATAGGCTTTCCATTCGTTTAACTTCGGTAATCAATATGAAATAAAAACCAATTAAAAGATAACATTTGTATATATAATTAAGGCCTACATAAATACAACATTTTACAAATAAGCCTACAGTTTTAAATTGCAATATTTTTCATGGTAGTTGGCAACTGTACCATTTATGCAAGGTAATGGTTTTTTCTCCTTTCTTTCCTATCTGTATTGACATCCCAAAAAATTAGATTATGTATGTATAAAATATTAGTTAAATTCACTGATTGTCGAATCCATTTTTTTCTTCTTTGACTTTGCTGCAAGAAAAATAATTGGAAGGAAATAGAATTTTAAAAAGTACATTTTATATATGTTTCACACCATCTGCCTAGCGCTCCACTCACCACGAATGGAGCTGTATCCGCCGAGTATCGACCAGCAACAACAGAACTATCTATATATTTTAAGTTAGGCCTAGACTGAACCAAAATAAATAAATAACGTTTATTGTGTATCAGCTGTAGTCTTTAATATTTTCACTAACAGTTTATTTCAAATTTTAAATCAATTATTAGTATTTATAATTTATAGGTTAGGTTTTTATTAAAGTGTAGACCTGAGCCTTGCTGACTACACAAGGGGGGTTGTGGTTGGGGGGGGGGGCGTGCGGAGCACGCAGGGGTCTTCCCTAGTATATATATAATAATATATATATGATTTTTAATGACACCCCAAAACGTGTTCTGGGGACCATGATCGATGCTCACTGACCACTTCCAACCTTAGGTCTCACCATAAGAGTCACTGCAAAAAAATTAAAGGGGGGGGACGGACTATTTACTATAATTGAGTAGACTGTTATTAGCGAATTTCCATAAGAAAAATAAGCTATTACAGTGGCCCTTTTGGTAAGACCCAAGGTCGGAAGTAGCAAATGAGCACCGATCATGGTCCCCAGAACACGTTTTGGGGTGTCATTAAAAATCATATACATATATATGTATATGTGTGTTCGCACTCTAGTGGCCGCAATTTTAAATCCGATTTGGTTCAAATTCGGTACACATGTTGGTTGTCTAAGTCGCTCGGACGAGTTCGTAAGCCAAAAAACATCCAACAATCGTAAGCATATTTTTTGACCGTGAGTAACTATTTTTTTAGATTTTTCCTACGAGAATGAATTTGTTTTTGAGTTTTTTTCTACAAATATAAATGTAGGTTGTTATTCTGCACATTTGGTTTTTTTACGCTACCTTATAGCTCGCTTGGTTTCCCCAAAATCGATCAAAACGTAAAATACCATAGAAGTACCCGGTTCAAAGCCATGTGGTGGATTCCACCGTGGGGTTGGCATGCGAAACACGCAATGCTTTGTGTACTGAAAATACTCCCAATATGCGGAAGTTTCGTCAAAATCGGTTGAGCCATTCCGGAGATTAGCACGGACAAACGAACAGACAGACAGGTCGACAAAAATTGTATAAATGTTTGTTTAGGTTTTGATAATGTGTGAATAACCACATGAGCTTAGAAAAAAGCTTATATTTTGAAATCACAGACACTTCAATTTTATTTATATGCATTTTGATTACTTGAGTTTAAGGGGTGAAATGGGATAGCTACCCTTAAAAATAAGTAATAATTCTTACACTTGCTGTGGAAACTAGGTACATAGATATTACTTTTACGTTCAATTTAACCAGTTTCCATTTTGTTTTAGTTGGGACTCGTATGTTTCCGTCTGAAGGGAACGGATAAACTGAACGAGAAACTGTTGAGCAACATCAATGCATCGGCCAAAATGCACATGGTGCCCGCTTCTGTCAACGACAAGTACGTCATCAGGTTCTGCCCGGTCGCACAGAACGCGACGGACGAAGATGTTGGTAAGTGTTTCATCGCCAACACTAGCTGGGGTAATAGTAAAAAGAGCTCAAGGTGGCGCAGACGGAAAACATAATTCGATCACGCAGCTGAACCGCTGACGTGCGTTGAGCGAATTTTCAATATGAATATAGGTTTTAGGTTTTCAACCAATTTGGTAAATTGGTCTACTCATGAAGCCGAAGATACGAGACTAAATTCCAACACGTCAGGGTCGCAGTGCTCTCTCTCCCTCGCAGTCTCGCGTGCACCTTATTATGAGCATGCGCACACCACGCCCCCTGGAACTGTGAAGCGCACAGTTTCGTACAAAGGTTTTTGTATCTTTTTCAAAAACTGGGGGACGGTTACCGACGTTGAGCATTGTATTATACAGGGTGATTCAGTAAAGCGTAGCTTGCTATGCAGATTCAGATTCTACATGCAAAAAATAAGTCGAAAATGTAGTATAACATTTTTTCGATTTCGGCTTAGTTTAGCCGTAATCCGCCATTTTGTTTTTTTACAAAACTCACTGTAACTCTGGAAATAGATAAGATATAAAGTTCAAATTTGGAATAAGCATTTTATATGTTACGATTAACAAGTATACCAAACACAAAGAATTTATTTGTATAATTTTCAAAATGGTGGCCGTTACAAATTTGTAACGTGGAATATCTTGAAAACCGTTAACTTTACAAAAACATTACAAGAGACAAAATGTTTTTATTTTTTAACGACAGAGACAATGCTTTTTTTTTAGTTTCAGTAGGTCAAAGGATAACCGAGTTATCGACAAAAAACTTTAAACATAATTTCTTGGTAATTGTCAACAACAACCAAAATTAGTCTAAAATCATCATGTTTTTAGTTATTTTTGTAGCGGGCTATGCAGATTCAGATTATACATTCAAAAATAAATCGAAAATGTAGTATAACATTTTTTTTTATTTCGGCTTAGTTTAACAGTAATCCGCCATTTTGTATTTTTTTATAATCAATAACTCAAAAGCCCTTTGAGATATTTTAATGAAACTTGGTATACACTTTAACTTTATAGCTATAAACATTTTCCAAAAATATCTTTGATCAGACTCAGTAAATTTAAAAATGGCTTTCATTTAAAATTTTTAAAGTCAAATTCCATGAAAACCAGCTACTAAAACAAAATTTTAATAGAAACTACATTTAAAGCCCTTTTCATTTTAAATCGAATGATACTTTAATTGCAAAACATGGTTAATAAATATCAATATGGCGGCCATGTAACAATTTTAAAGAAAAATTCCATTAAAACTAGGGACTAGAAAAACTACAAATTGTTCAATTTTATTTATGTTTTATTACAAATTGAAAGACACCTTAATTGTTAGCATTGGTTTACAACTATAATTAATGATTTAACTATGTACAGTTTAACAGCAATTTAAAAAAGAGCTTCAACAGAAATGAAAAGGGCTTCAAATTTAGTGTCTAGTAAAATTTTGTTTTAGTAGCTGGTTTTCATGGAATTTGATTTAAAAAATTTTAAATGGCCGAAATTTTGAAATTTGATGAGTCTGATCAAAGATATTTTTTGAAAATGTTTATAGCTATAAAGCTAAAGGGTATGCCAAGTTTCATAAAAATATCTCTAAGGGCTTTTGAGTTATTGATTATTGAAAAACAAAATACAAAAATGGCGGATTACTGTTAAACTAAGCCGAAATCGAAAAAATGTTATACTACATTTTCGATTTATTTTTGCATGTTTAATCTGAATCTGCATAGCCCGCTACAAAAATAACTAAAAACATGATATTTTAGGCTAATTTTGGTTGTTGTAGACAATTACCAAGAAATTATGTTTTTAGTTTTTTGGCGATAACTCGGTTATCTTTTGACCTACTGAAACTACAAAAAAGCCCGCTACGCTTTACTGAATCACTCTGTATATTGTACAAGTATAGAGAAAGAATTAAAGAAAAACTACTCATTATATTAAATACTAGGGAAAACCCCTTCGTGCTCCGCACGCCAAACCCATTTGAACCTTCTATACACATAATCATGTTATGTTTTCTTTATAATAAAGGTGAAGGATTAATAATAACCCCAAAGCTAAGATGGGAAATAATGTTAAACGTTCAAATCAAATTATTTCGTATATTTTATAACAGCAGTTATAATAAAGGTTCAAAGAACTAGCAAGGCTGAGTTCTACACTTTAATAAAAAACCTAACCCAAATGTTAGAAATGCAAATAATTGTGTCAGAGTTTGAAATCAGCTGTTAATGGAAATATTAGAGCAAACAGCTTTTATCTGTTATTGTATTAAATTGGTTGCTATGGTGATGAATGTAAATAGCCTACATGTGTTGGTTCATCAGTCTAGGCCTAACTTAAGATTTTTTTCGACTGAATTTACAAATATTGAAATAGAAAATGTTTTTATCAAAATGAATTATAGCCTATGTTACTCAAGGATAGTGTAGCTTTTTATTAGTAAAACTATTTTTTTAATCGGTTCAGTAGTTCCAGAGATTACCCCCCTACATACAAACAAACAAATTTTACTTCTTTATAATATTAGTATAGATTGTCGATAATATCAAGTGAAAATAGGAGGCCATGCAGTTCCACAGGGCGAGCTGAAACTGTCACGCACTGATTTTGGTTGCGAGGTGATTGGGTTTCGGGTCGCGCTGGAATACAGGGAAATACCAAGACAGATTTAGTTGTTAAGGAAGCCACGCACAACGCAAATCGCGGGGTGAGTAATTGCGTACGACTTTGGTCCAATTTAAAGAAAGCCTTATTTAGACAGTGGGAAGAAGCGTGGGCTACTGTATTGAATAATAAGCTCCAAAAGATTATCAACGCGGTTTAATTAAAATTTTCTATAGTAAACGCGTTCAAATAATATTCTTTATTCTAACAAAAATTTTCCACACGAGAGGAAATTAAATTTTAATAATTCCACCACGCAGCTGAAACGATGACGTGAGTTGAGGGAATTTGCAAAATTCAATTTTTGTTGTTTTAGGATTTCAACCAACAATTTGAGAAATTAATATACTCACGAAGGCCCTGAATAGCTGCCTGTGTGTATGAAATATATTAGTAAAATTTTTTTGCACCTAAGCTTCCAGCTTTAACATATAATTTGTTTGCACCTAAGCCTCCAGCTTCGACATAGAATTTGTTTTCACCTATGCCTCCAGCTTCGACATATAATTTGTTTTCACCTAAGCTTCAAGCTTCGACATATAATTTGTTTGCACCTAAGCCTCCAGCTTCGACATATAATTTGTTTTCACCTAAGCCTCCAGCTT